>CM069860.1:9981634-10171634 GCA_036172795.1 Pelodytes ibericus | reverse complement strand
AATCTGAGCTTCAAAAAAAAAGAAATAAAAACCATCTGAGGTTTGAGATACAGGCTTCCAAATATAATCTGTACTTTACGGGTTCCGTTAGATCATTTTTCAAAAGGCAGAATTGCTTCTCTCAAAATAAACCGGGGGTCAAAGGCCCTAATCTGATATTTCACTGGAAACCATTGTTGTAAACTGTTTTTTTTTTTGTCACAAACTAAAAATAAACTTATAGGGAGGAAATTTTTACTCCTGGGGTGTGGATTCTTCCTCCATCGGAGGCATATCCTGTCTTACTCCACCCACAGAAAAACAAAAGAAAAAAGAAAAAAAATTGGACAGCCTTGGCGCCTTGGTCAGAGAATAAGAAAAAAAAAAAAAAAAAAGGGTAGCAGAATGGATCTGGCTACCCTGAGAAGAGACAAAATGGCCAGCCTTGGCGCCTTGGTCAGAGAATAAGAAAAAAAAACAAAAAGGGTAGCAGAATGGATCTGGCTACCCTGAGAAGAGACAAGATGGCTAACATCAGTGTGGCATTAAACAGAAACACTATAGATGGGTGGCAGCAATTCCAGGGCAGAATGGAAGATTCCCCCCCCCCCCCCCCCCCAAAAAAAAAAATGACTGCCCTGGCAAATCCGGGACGGTTGGCAACTGTGAACTCAAGCACAAGAGTCGCGGAGTTGGATAAATTCACCAAGTGGCCTAAATTTTCCCAAATTTGTCCGATATTTGCAGTAACTGTCTTGTTCACCACACTTCCAGACCTCTCTGTGGTCAGAGATTCATGGGGGAGATACACCAACCTCGCTCTGTTATTAGTATTACATCTGAACAGTACAGACACCTGTAAATTTTTTGCATTCAAAACATACTCGGGGGCCAAGGGGGAGAATCACCGAAACCAGCTGTGTTTTGCTAAAAAAAATAAAAAATAAAAAAAAAGTAAAATGAAGGCACCTTAATGTATTCAAGTCTGGTGGAGCTAGCAAATTATTCTGCATTTCTATATCTTTATCCATACGGTCGACACAATGGTTTCTCCAGATCTACGCGATGAGAAAATGCAGACCTTCTCTTAAAACAAAATGGCAGACAGGCATGCCAAATTTTTTTCTACCTGCACATGTCGGTAAAATACTGGTTGGCCGGCGAAATCCGGAATCCGGGGGGGGGGGGGGGGGGGAGTGGGTGACGGAGCATGAAAACTCCCGCCCATGGAGGAGTTGAGAGGGTAAAAACGAAAATAAGCATTATTTAACCCTATAGCCCTCACACGGATTGGCTGAGCACATGCTGACCGTGTCAGCGTGCAGACATGAGTTGCCTCAGTGGAGAGGCCGGTCTAATCGTAAACTGCGTCAGGTTTACTGTAGGCCGAAGTCTTTTAACGTTCGATTAGTGAAGCAAAAGTTAAAAAAAAGCCTTTAGGGCCAAATAATGACTAACATTGTGTGGATTGTGCTTTGTAATAACCTGTGCTAGGTGGAATTTATATAATCCTCTCTTTCTCCAGGCCCTTGCCTTCCCAGGTCACCACAACGGCCTCTGCAAAAAGCGAGCCATCGTAGGAGGTGAGAGGTCCGGATTAAACCTGCGTACACCCACTCTCAATCCAGCTCTGGGATCATTCACAGACAAAGGGAGCTCTGTACGTATAGCTGCTAATTCATCAAACACGATCTGGAAAAATAAAAAAAAATAAAAACTAATCCGGATTGGCCAACAGCGAATGCACAGGTCTTATCCAAACTTCTCCTCCCAACACCCCTAACTTAATATCATTTAAATAAAATAACATGCACCTGTAGCTGACAATCTAGGACAGAAACCGGGATTACAGGATGCAATATATATATAAAATCTTTGATTAGATCTTTGTTCTACTACAGTGCAGACATCTTGTGTAACTCCACTGAGACTCTGCCCGCCTCCCTGCCACTGCACTGTCATCCTTTCTAACTGTTCACATGAGGATAGGTGTTTGAATTCTCATCCGCATTCACGAAAATACTTTCCTCCATCCTGTGTTACATGATTGACAAGCAGACATAACAGAAAGAGCGACCGATTTGAACCCTATTCGTCTTTAAGAAGCCATCCTTGTTAGTGGTTATATATAAAGATCAATCCTGGCAAAAGGTTCTAAAAGGATTCCAGACAACATGTCCGCCCCCTGATAGAGCTATACAGAGCAAAGATTCTAAACAAAATGTCTGCCCTCTGATAGGGCTATACAGAGCAAAGATTCTAAACAACATGTCGGCCTCCTGTTAGAGCTATACAGAGCAAAGATTCTAAACAACATGTCCGCCCCCTGATAGAGCTATACAGAGCAAAGATTCTAAATAACATGTCTGCCCCCTGATAGAGCTATACAGAGCAAAGATTCTAAACAACATATCCACCCCCTGATAGAGCTATACAGAGCAAAGATTCTAAATAACATGTCCGCCCCCTGATAGAGCTATACAGAGCAAAGATTCTAAACAACATGTCAACCCCCTGATAGAGCTATACAGAGCAAAGATTCTAAATAACATGTCCGCCCCCTGATAGAGCTATACAGAGCACAAATTCTAAACAACATATCCACCCCCTGATAGAGCTATACAGAGCAAAGATTCTAAACAACATGTCCGCCCCCTGATAGAGCTATACAGAGCAAAGATTCTAAACATGTCTGCCCCCTGATAGAGCTATACAGAGCAAAGATTCTAAACAACATATCCGCCCCCTGATAGAGCTATACAGATCAAAGATTCTAAACAACATGTCCTCCCCCTGATAGAGCTATACAGAGCAAAGATTCTAAACAACATGTCCTCCCCCTGATAGAGCTATACAGAGCAAATAAGGCTCAGTTCTTCATTTATATTCTTCCATTAAAGCATTTGATATAATCTGTCAATAAAACATAAGTACATTTTCCCTACATTTGTCCTTTAAGGAAAGCATAGTGAAAATATAATATTAATAATAATAACAATTAGAATAACAAAAACAGTATACAAAGTCGCATGAGTTTCTACACTGATAACTTGATAAATGACGAAGAGAAATGGATTTATAATTATAATTTTTAGCATTGAATGTTTTGCATTCATTAATAAAATAGATCTAATCTGTATCGAATTATCTCCTCAAGTTTTGTTTTTTTGCTGTGCCCAAAAAAAATTGTTTTGAGATTTTCTCTTGATCCATTTTTCTATTGGACCAGAGATGCAAAGAGTTAACGAAATAAATATGCGTAGCGCCCAATCCGGAGCCTGGGAGGTTCTGGGGGGGGGGGGGGGGGGGGGGCTTCTAGCGTCTAACATTCCCACACTGTGTTTACAAAGGATAGAAAAGGGGATTAAATGACCCTGTTTAATCAAGCATTAAATGAGAGAAGCAAAGCATACCCCCAGCTAGTTTGCAAAAAAAGGAAAACCCTCCATCCCTCCTCCCCATCCCCCCAAAAAATAGGCTTAACCCTTGCAGAGTGAAGAAAGCAATCTGCCTAAACCTCTATTCTGTTTGTTTGTTTTTCTTACAGGCATGTAGAATATACAAATCAATATCTGGTAATTTTGTAACCTATGATCTAGACACATTCATTTCCTGAACGCTTGTAACTGCTTCCTAAATAAATAAATACAAATAAATAATAACCAAGCACAGATTTCTAAAGCCAAGTCTAAATTGCGGAGGCCCTTTCCTCGCCAGATCTTAACCAATCTGGGAGTTTCCCCCCAAGACGCCTGACGCTTCCAGGCCCAAGGCAGGGATGACAAACACAGGTAACCTGCGAGGTATTGTGTTAAAGATCTTACTAGATAAGGCTGCGTAATAATAATGGTTATTTCACGTTGCAGTACGGCTTGCGGAATATTATCACCTTTTCTCCCAAAGGGTCAATATATGTTGCAGCATTGCAAGGTTTTTCTGAAGAACAGAAATCAGACAAAAAGCCATCCCGGTCCTCACCCCGTCTCCCCCGTCAAAAACGCAACATACGCATTTGCGCATGCGTAGAAGTTGCCATTTTGCCAGATGACTAGTACTGCATGTGTTCTGCTGCCATTAGCCAATTTACTCACAAAATTTAGCAAATGTCAGAATAAAAAAAATAAAAAAGCAGGAGGTAAAGTGCATGCTGGGAAATATCCCGCGACTGTAAACTCATGAGATCCAGTGCATGCTGGGAAATATTCCGCGACTGTAAACTCATGAGAACCAGTGCATGCTGGGAAATATCCCGCGACTGTAAACTCATGAGATCCAGTGCATGCTGGGAAATATCCCGCGACTGTAAACTCATGATCCACTGCATGCTGGGAAATATCCCGCGACTGTAAACTCATGATCCACTGCATGCTGGGAAATATCCCGCGACTGTAAACTCATGATCCACTGCATGCTGGGAAATATCCCGCGACTGTAAACTCATGATCCACTGCATGCTGGGAAATATCCCGCGACTGTAAACTCATGATCCACTGCATGCTGGGAAATATCCCGCGACTGTAAACTCATGAGATCCAGTGCATGCTGGGAAATATCCCGCGACTGTAAACTCATGATCCACTGCATGCTGGGAAATATCCCGCGACTGTAAACTCATGATCCACTGCATGCTGGGAAATATCCCGCGACTGTAAACTCATGAGATCCAGTGCATGCTGGGAAACACTCGCGACTGTAAACTCATGAGATACAGTGCATGCTGGGAAATATCCCGCAACTGTAAACTCATGAGATCCAGTGCATGCTGGGAAACATCCCGCGACTGTAAACTCATGAGATCCAGTGCATGCTGGGAAATATCCCGCGACTGTAAAGTCATGAGATCCAGTGCATGCTGGGAAACACCCGCGACTTTAAACTCATGAGATCCAGTGCATGCTGGGAAATATCCCGCGACTGTAAAGTCATGAGATACAGTGCATGCTGGGAAATATCCCGCGACTGTAAAGTCATGAGATACAGTGCATGCTGGGAAATATCCCGCAACTGTAAACTCATGAGATCCAGTGCATGCTGGGAAATATCCCGCGACTGTAAAGTCATGAGATACAGTGCATGCTGGGAAATATCCCGCGACTGTAAAGTCATGAGATCCAGTGCATGCTGGGAAATATCCTCCGACTGATGGAAAAAAAATTCTACACCTTGCCCGTTTCCAACTCAGCTATTCAGGTCTGATTTTTGCAGTTCACTTGCCACTTAAACTTTTAGTGAAAAGTGAAATCAGTGAATAATTATAGGCTTTTAAAACAAACCTTTAGTTAAATTATAGGGTATTTAAGAGCACTTGGAGCGTATGCAATGTCTATTCCACTCTTCCTGCTAGCCCTTCCACGCGAAGCAGATTTTTCTAATCAGAAGATACTCGTTCTGCCAAGTATTACAGCTGATGTAGGCCAAATCAGGATCCCTTTGCTACATACAGCTATTGTTCCTGTCCAAATATATACTATAAACAAATTTACAGTACACAGTGCATGAAAAAGAGATAAAAGGAGTACACAGAGCCACAGAAAGGCCTTTATATCCACATTTATAGAGTTTTTAAACCAACAAAGAAAAACACAAGTGCAACAGGGGACATCTGTGTCACTGTGTGTGTGTACTTTTACATCTACGTTGGCCCTCTAAAATGACGCAGGAGGAAGTAGATACACATAGTATCATTAGATTGGTTTCCAACTCTGGTCTTGCCCTGAGAGCTCTTTGTTGTTCCTCAGGGGCTGGGCTTTTGTGTGGGAGAGCAGTGTAACCCCACCCACTTTAAACCTCTTTATTGAATTCTTCACCCATTTTGCATCTTTAGGCTGCACTTTTCACCCAAATTGCCCCCAAAGAGCAGTGATGACCAACTGTGACACTCCAGGTGTTGGAGAACTATATTAAGGGTGACTGAGCATCATGGGAGATGTAGTGCCCAGGCTGGCCTTCATGGTAACAGAGAAGGAGATGGACAACTCCCTAACAAACCCAGGTAAACCAAGTTGTTTACTCCTGTTGGTAAATTGGTAAATGTATAGACCGCTGCATTGATTAATACTTGTGATATGTTGTTATTAAGCAGCCCACTTTAAAGTAAATCTGTTCCTCCAGTGGATTGTTATGAGGGTCCCTAGTAAAGCAGTATGATGGGGGGGGGGGGGGGGATTAATTGGGGGTCTGCCTATGTTTCAGCTCAGGACCTGTTTCCTGGGAATGGGGGGGTAAATCAGTTCCATGTGAGCAGCTCAGGAAGGTCTCTTTAGCAAAGCCACATCACCGTTTAATTCCTGAGCTAAATTCACAGCCAGCAGGCAGGAAACGGGGTCCTCGTGAGGGGGCTCTGCTCTCAGCTCCTTCGGCTGTTGCACACGCCCTACACTGTCCTCTGACCTACAGCTGGATGTGAGGGGAATGGTGCGTGCTTTGAGAATGTACAATATATGCTGCTGTATCTGCAGAGGCTCCACAGACACAAACACACAACTTTACTGTATATTTGGGCTAATGGAATGTATAACGGCCTACTGAGAAATGGTATGGAACAACATGAGGGCAGGCAGGCGGCCAAAGAACGGGATGGGGCAGGCAGCCGCAGAACAGGAGGGGCAGGCAGCCGCAGAACAGGAGGGGGCAGGCAGCCGCAGAAAGGGAGGGGACAGGCAGCCGCAGAACAGGAGGGGGCAGGCAGCCGCAGAACAGGAGGGGGCAGGCAGCCGCAGAACAGGAGGGGGCAGGCAGCCGCAGAACGGGAGGGGGCAGGCAGCCGCAGAACGGGAGTGGGCAAACAGGCTGCTGCAAAACAGGAGGGAGCAGTCAGCCGGCCAGAGAACGGGAGGGGGCAGGCAGGCGGCAATAAAACGGGAGGGGGCAGGCAGCCGGGCCAAAGAAGGGGAGGGGGCAGGCAGCCGGGCCAAAGAATGGGAGGGGGCTGGCAGCCGGGCCAACGGCCCCCCCTGGAGGGGGCAGGCAGGCGGCAATAGAACTGGATGGGGCAGGCAGACGGCAATAGAACGGGAGGGGGCAGGCAGGCGGCAATAGAACGGGAGGGGGCAGGCAGACGGCAATAGAACGGGAGGGGGCAGGCAGACGGCAATAGAACGGGAGTGGGCAGGCAGCCGGGCCATAGAACGGGAGGGGGCAGGCAGACGGCAATAGAACGGGAGGGGGCAGGCAGCCGGGCCATAGAACGGGAGGGGGCAGGCAGGCGGGCCATAGAACGGGAGGGGGCAGGCAGCCGGGCCATAGAACGGGAGGGGGCAGGCAGCCGGGCCATAGAACGGGAGGGGGCAGGCAGCCGGGCCATAGAACGGGAGGGGGCAGGCAGGCGGCAATAGAACGGGAGGGGGCAGGCAGCCGGGCCATAGAACGGGAGGGGGCAGGCAGCCGGGCCAAAGAACGGGAGGGGGCAGGCAGCCGGGCCAAAGAACGGGAGGGGGCAGGCAGGCGGCAATAGAACGGGAGGGGGCAGGCAGGCGGCAATAGAACGGGAGGGGGCAGGCAGGCGGGCCATAGAACGGGAGGGGGCAGCTTACTGAACAGTAGAAGCGAACCAATCTGGTCACCTATCGTTACCCCAGTGTATTATTATGAGTTTGATAAGTGGAACATTCTGCTGGTTTCCCTTCTAGACCTTCGTCTCTGATTACATTACCTTTATTACGTCAGTTTGTTGATTTGCCATTTCCCTGATAATTAGCTTTCCGAAACCACATTATTATTATTATACTGCAGAAAGGTGAAAAGAAAAAATAAATCTAACGGATTAAACTGCCTGCCCCGTTTATAAATCACCAGGTAAACATGTCAGTGGCTCCAATTTAACAAGGATTGAAATAATCTGCTGGGATATTTCTAAATCACTTTTTACAGAGGTGAAGGTTTAAATGGTCTGTCTTTACTGCCCCTTAAATATCTCGACAAGGAGGTCGCAGGTCACAAGTCGTGACCCAGGGTCAGATTCCTTCATCTGCAAACAATAAACAGGTCAGCTGGAGCCACTAACAGACCACATGCCCTACATCAGCCAGGGAGCCACCATCGGCTCAGACGCACCAAAACGGTTTTTCTTAGTTTAGTTCTAAGAACAAATCTTCCACTTCACTCAAAAACTTTAAATAAAAATGAAGGAGATTCCCAAGGTCATCTGGAAGACAAGCGGGCACAAAACCAAAGAAAGAAGACACTCGTACGCATTGTTTGTACCATAAATGGAGAGAATAAACAATGATCTATACATTGTATTAGAAGAATTGCAATACATTTAAATATATGGGTTTTAATAGGGTCTGGGGGTCTTATCAGGCAAATTAACTCATTTTCTATGGGAAATGTGTTATTTGCATAATAAGTCACAGGTGATGTCATAAGGAGGAGACACGTTTAGAACACACTTTTCTCCTAATTTAGGCATTTGCTGCAATTTTGCTTACGCCCTGTATAGATCATTTTTCAGCATTTTTTTATTCTCTACATTCACAGTGTAAGCAATGTTTAGGTTAACAGAGTTTCTTTAGCAAAAATCAAATCTGGTTTGTAAAAAAAAAAAAGGGCTATCAACCAACGGGGGACACTTAGCGCAAAGGATCTGGGTGGTCTCCCGAAAAGGGATTATGAAAAAGTTCTACAGATTATTATAGAAATTCGCTTTCTCTTTTAGAGATCAGGTTGGATTGGAACAAACACTACTGGTTTCACAAGCCAGATATAAACTCACACAATGGGGCCCCTAGTTTTCGGAGGATAAGATCTGAGATCTGGATCCCGGCCAGATTTGTTGCTTTTCTTTGTGGTTGATGGCCAACGAGGATGTCTGCCCTCCCCAGTTTATTATTCGAGTAGAGACTTGGTGCACCACCCAATCCTGCCTGGAACGGGAGGTAACTTCTGCCCGATCAAATGTTGACCTACCTACCACAACGAATAATAAAAATATAAATTTTAGTCACTTGGCAAATTGCATAAAATGATTTAAATCTTAGGAGCACCTCACGGCACCAGCGAGCATTTCTCAAAAATGCAATACCCTAAAACAGAGATTCTGAACCAAAATACTCAGCGCCGAGTAAGCTGGATTAGGAGGATGCCATTCTCTAACTAGATAAACTCAAGACTTGAAAGGGACTGTCTGGAGTCCAAAATGCATCTTCCAAAATGTTAATGCGTATTAATGTGCTTTTAAAGTACTTTTGCATTGCTTAAAATGTAAAATACTTACAGCTAGATCAAATTGTGAAATTACAGCAGTTTGCAAGAAACCAGGACTGCCCACACCAGCTGTAAAAGTCAGGTTTTTTTTGCTGCAGGAACCAATGAGAATAATCCCATTCAAATGAATGGAATTTTCTGTCACTCTAGTCATGTCAACAAACAGTGTGTTGCACTGTTAAGGGATCCTACTGTGTACAAGAGCAGGTTTATCACCGTCCACACAGTAAACATGCAGTGTAATCACTGGGGGAGGGCCTGAGTCAAATATTAATAATATGATTTATACAGAATGCCTGCATCAAATCACACAGGGATAAAAGCCTGTGCATTATTCAAGCAGTGATCTTCATCTTGCACCAAAGTGAGTTGAAGACTAGACTGTCCGTTTAAATCACAGAAAGCCATGGTGCTTATAGATAAAACTGTATGTTAACAGAGTTCAGATATGTGAACAATGAAAACTGTTTGGTAACTGGTGAAACAGGCTCTTCCAGGTGCGTTGGATGGTATAGGTCTGTTTCTTATAAAATTCAGGATCTTCAAACATGCAAAACCAGCCCTCTGGCTAAGTGTCCCCGGTGCTTGCGTCATTTTGAAGAGTTGTGTTGCAATGACATCATTCTTAAAGGGACAGATCTCGCTACTCTAAAGTATCCGAGGCTCCTGCTTGACGACTGCATCCCTGAAACATACATCAGGGCCCAGAGGGGAACAACGCTGGCCGGCTAGAAATCTGGTTCTACAAAAGGGTTAAGAATAAAAAAAGAGAAATCTGTATTTAAATAGGACTAGATTATGGTCGTCTGGGTAACTTGCAAGAGCAATTGACCTGATAAACTAACGAAGGATAGAGTTATAATTATCGGAGAAGGAGATCCGGCCTTTTGCACTGTCCCCTAATTAGTTTGATTTGTACAAGGAAATACATTGCACTCTTACAGAGCAGGTCTTCCTCGCCAGGCTTGGGAGAATGAGACTAGCTAAAACTAGTATCCCTGCTTGCCCAGACGGACAGAGAGGATTCTGGGGGCATTATAAAAAGCTTGACTGCGGTAATCCATCCTAGCTGCAACATCACCAATTTATTGCACTTAGCTAGGGACAATAGTGGGGAAGCGTCCCTGGACATAATTAATAATATTTATTACTTTCCCTTGTCTCAGGTAAATCCAGAACACACCAGGACAATTAGGCAGCTAACTGAAGACAGGTTGAAACAGCTCAACCCCCCCCCCCCCCCCCCCCCAATAAAAAGGGAGTGAAATATTTCTCTGGATCGCAGTGAATTGGAAGCCATTTTTTATGCACACATCCTTGCTACAGATTTTTAGCTGCAGATGACACAATACCTGGGAATTAATTAATTAATTAAAAAAAAAATAAAAAAATCCTCTTTGGAAAAAGACAAGAGAGACTCCCCCAGCACACAGACCTTGGTAACACAGCCGGGCTTCCCAGCTAGAGTGAATTCTCCTGAGGTTTGGACCAGAGGAACAGGCAAATTACTTTGTGCTCTGGTGTGTGAAACCTGAAACTAGCCACAGGGGCATAAAAGACTACCCCCCTTGGCTCGCTGGTCGATCTGGTAGATCAGATTAGGCTAATTTTGCAACTGTGTAATGTTAACAGGTAAAGCAATAATTTAATGAGAAGACAAAGTTTCCATTATTCAAGGTTTAAAAAAAAAAAAATAGAACAGTAGAAATCTGGGCACTAAAGAACACACAGGTACGTTGTAAAAAAAAAAAAAAAAAAAAAAAAATATTTCTTTATTTCCAATAACAATTAAAAAACGTACATAAAAAAGAATGTAGAAAAAAAAATCGTCAGGTGTATCAAACTGCACACGCTTGACGCGTTTCGCACGTAAAGGTTAAAAAGACAAGCGTTGGGGGGAAAAAATGGACCTCTGTTTAATTGAAAGACTGCGTCAAGAGTAAGGCATATTAAAAATAAATGATTTAATGAAAGAACAGAAATCAAAGTGCCTTGGTGTGCCGCCTTTGCTCCATATAGCTCAGGGGGCGGACATGTTTACAAATTCGGGTCAGGTGAAGGAGGATCTGACCCAAAAGGTCTACACAATAAAGAGAGAATTCAGGGAATGGGAAACAATTTAGGACAATGTAGCCGAGTTCTCCAATGCAGCCAACTCGGCTACTTTGGCCTTAAGGTCTAAATTCCCTGCCATTCTCTCTTTACTGAGTAGAGTCAAGGTTCTTGACATTTTTAAACATATTTAAGATTTGTTTTGTAGATTTTTTTAAAGCCATAATGTCTTTCTGTTACTTACCATACCCAAACAGATGATATATTTTTTTTAAAAGAATATTAGGGATATAAATAAATAAACCATTTAGCCTTCTATTATATTAATAGATTATATTAACTCTATTTTGCTTCAAATATTTTTGCAGTTAGCATGGTACAATCCTTTAAACTATTTAAAAAAAAAAAAACACACAAATTTAGTATTAAAACTTTTTGTCAAAACTTTCCATCCACTGGGAGTCATGACTTGTTAGAGGAGTCACTGGTCCCTCACGGGGTTAAATAGCCCCCTTGGCCAGACCTAAAGCGTGTCATTCTATATAGTGCATGGGACCTATTTTAACAACTGCCTTGTGATTCACCCGGGGGGGGGTGGGGGGGGTTGGAGAGACCACTGTGGCACGCACACAGATTTATGTAAGTAATCAATGTCCAGATTGGCCAAATAAAATTGCCCCCCCTTTGTTCCCCTTGCCAGCCCTCCCCTGCATAGGGGAAATTCTAACAACAAAAAAAGGTAGTGTTTAAATAAATGTATGTATTTGCGTCGGGGCTCCTTTTTTGCAGGACACGCCCCTTGCTTTGATCATGTGACCAGCGACCAGCTCAGCCCCAACACGAAAAAGGGGTTTAAGTTAAGCTGCAGAATTAGGGCAGGAGCCGAAAGTTATGGACTGTATAGAGGTCGAGTTGGCGTTAACCCATTCAAATCAGTGGTAGTTTTAAGTTACCAGAGGTGTAAAGAAAAGTGTACACAAAAAAAAAATACTTTTTTAAATACTGAATCTCTTATGGAGTAAGATTGTAGAATGCGTTGGCTCTTCAGAGCTAATGATACAGTAACAGACAGCAGGTAGGGAGGCGAGTGAAATAAATGGGAGTTGAGATAACTTCATTACTGGAGTCTGTTGGCTCTCAACCCAATTACGCAGCTGGTCCCCTGGGTCCTTCTACCTGCAGGTCACGTCAGAAGGCGTTTAATGCTCTCTAGTAGAGCATCAGGATTCTGTGACACCATCAAAAAGAGTGCTTAGCGTCTGCGGCCAATGCACACAAAGGATTCTGGGAGACGCTGGGCTGGCACGGAGCTCTGAGGGATGCAGGAACCACCCCGATATTGTGGAGCACCCTGGGTAACACGCCAAGTGCCGGTGATGTCACGCGCTGTCCGTCACTACTGTGATTTAAACCCCCCAAAACAAGTAGGCAAGTCCTGGGGGGTCCAAATAGCAATATATTTACCAATACGTCTGTCTATCTAAACCACTCGTTTAAAAACATGATATTGTATTGGCGGAATTGTAACTTCTTGCAAGTTGTTTTATGATAATTTTTTTTTTTGCATCAGCATATTTTATAATAATTTTAGGACTATGTTTTTTTGTTTTTTTAGATGTAGGCTACTAAATATTCCTATAGCAGTCCTTTAGCAACACGCATTTGGAAAGTATTCAAAAATGTTATTTATCCTGTGTTTGCATTCACATGATCGAATCTCTGCATTTAAAAAATATCTCCGTCTTAAATATCTTATTTGGGGGATCCTTTGATATCCTGATATAACTAAAATGTTTGTTTTTTTATATGGAATAAAGAAATGAATATTAAATATAAAAAAAAAAAACAAGGCCGAGATAGACCATTTCTTTCTGGTGATACAGATTACGAATATATTCAGGGTCGGGCTTCTTGACATCCTAATTAGTGTTACATGAGATAAAGGAAAGTTACAATCTCTCCTTTTTCGGCCCTATAACCTCTACAGCTAGTTCCTTTCTAGAAAAATCGGCGATTGTCCGCGAAACGCGCTAACCGACATATTGTATGGTGTCAAAAGAAAGGTAAATAGTAGTCCATCACAAAACAAAAATCTTCACCACAACGAAAAATGGGTAAGTTACCAGGACCATGTAACGTATTTTTGTTTCGTTTGAAAAAGTTTTTTTTGTTTGAAAAAGGGGTCTTATTTTAAAAAAGGTATTATTGTCGCTATTGCAGTTGCCACAGTAACAGTCCCGCCTATCTCTCCAAGCCCCGGTGAAACTATTTTCAATGTAACAGTATAGGAGAACCGCAACTTGTTTCAAGGTAGAAATAAGGGCATTTCACTTATATTAGAAATGCGTACGGCATACAGAAAATAAGCTAGGTAGCACTGCTTCTTTTTAAGCTGCATGGTCCCCCATTACCCCCCTTCCTCACCCCCCTCCCCTTTAGTAACAAGGATCACAAGCCACTTCAAGCCAACTCTGTCTGGCTCCAAAACCATCTCTCGTCTCTGGTCTGCTTTGTGTCATTGTAACTTTTTTCTCCAATGCCCCACCTAATGTTTGCTAAACAACGGAGTACAAGATTCCCCCCACACCCCCACCAATGGGGCTGGGAGCCTGTGAATCAGGATGCTAGAAGTCGGAGTTCTGAAGGAGAAAGGGGGAGGTGGACAGACCCTCGGAGCCACATCTCCAAGTACCTACAACTACGCTCAATCTTTTCATTTTTAAACATTTTCTTATCCTTTTAAAAAGTCTATATCTTTTTTTTTTTTTTTCCGGTGACTCGAGCCAAAAAGGTGTTGCAATCATTTTCAGGTTCGGGGAAAAAAAAGAAAAACAATGCTTTGAACAGGCCAAAGAAAGCACCCCGAGCGCTTCCACACCTCCCTGCTCGCTTGTACTGGGTCACAGGTTTCAGCTCTGTATAGTTTATGGAGGAAAAATGTTTCTCTGGAATATATTAGATGGCAAAAAAATTAAATTAAATTAAAAAAGATTTAAAAAAAAAACGGAGCTGGGAAAGGTGACTTGGAAGTAGTAAATGCTTTAATGAAAGAATACAAATAAAGTACCTTATAGCGCTACCAGGAGGCAGACATGTTGTTTAGAATCTTTGGTCAGATCTTCGTTTATCTGAACCAAAGTGAGTGACGATCTGACCCAAGATTCTAACCAACATGTCTGCCCCCTGAGAGAACGATATGGAGTAAAGATTCTAACCAACATGTCTGCCCCCTGAGAGAGCTATATGGAGTAAAGATTCTAACCAACATGTCTGACCCCTGAGAGAACCATATGGAGTAAAGATTCTAACCAACATGTCTGCCCCCTGAGAGAACCATATGGAGTAAAGATTCTAACCAACATGTCTGCCCCCTGAGAGAACTATATGGAGTAAAGATTCTAACCAACATGTCTGCCCCCTGAGAGAACTATACGGAGTAAAGATTCTAACCAACATGTCTGCCCCCTGAGAGGACTATATGGAGTAAAGATTCTAACCAACATGTCTGCCCCCTGAGAGAACTATATGGAGTAAAGATTCTAACCAACATGTCTGCCTCCTGAGAGAACAATATGGAGTAAAGATTCTAACCAACATGTCCGCCCCCTGAGAGAACTATATGGAGTAAAGATTCTAACCAACATGTCTGCCTCCTGAGAGAACGATATGGAGTAAAGATTCTAACCAACATGTCTGCCCCCTGAGAGAACGATATGGAGTAAAGATTCTAACCAACATGTCTGCCCCCTGAGAGAACTATATGGAGTAAAGATTCTAACCAACATGTCTGCCCCCTGAGAGAACTATATGGACTCTAACCAACATGTCTGCCTCCTGAGAGAACTATTTGGAGTAAAGATTCTAACCAACATGTCTGCCCCCTGAGAGAACGATATGGAGTAAATATTCTAACCAACATGTCTGCCCCCTGAGAGAACAATATGGAGTAAAGATTCTAACCAACATGTCTGCCCCCTGAGAGAACGATATGGAGTAAATATTCTAACCAACATGTCTGCCCCCTGAGAGAACTATATGGAGTAAAGATTCTAACCAACATGTCTGCCCCCTGAGAGAACGATATGGAGTAAAGATTCTAACCAACATGTCTGCCACATGAGAGAACGATATGGAGTAAAGATTCTAACCAACATGTCTGCCACCTGAGAGAACGATATGGAGTAAAGATTCTAACCAACATGTCTGCCCCCTGAGAGAACGATATGGAGTAAAGATTCTAACCAACATGTCTGCCCCCTGAGAGAACTATATGGAGTAAAGATTCTAACCAACATGTCTGCCCCCTGAGAGAACTATATGGAGTAAAGATTCTAACCAACATGTCTGCCCCCTGAGAGAACTATATGGAGTAAAGATTCTAACCAACATGTCTGCCCCCTGAGAGAACGATATGGAGTAAAGATTCTAACCAACATGTCTGCCTCCTGAGAGAACGATATGGAGTAAAGATTCTAACCAACATGTCTGCCCCCTGAGAGAACTATATGGAGTAAAGATTCTAACCAACATGTCTGCCCCCTGAGAGAACTATATGGAGTAAAGATTCTAACCAACATGTCTGCCCCCGGAGAGAACTATATGGAGTAAAGAAGGCTTAATAAGGAACTTTATTTGTATTCTTTCCTTAAAGGATTTCTATATAAATCATTTACATTTTTGCTGTGGTTGGAGTTTGACCCTTTACTCCGCTAGTCGAGTGTTTCCCTTCCAAATATATTTTTTAAAAGCTACTTTAAATAAAGTGATCAGCCAGTAGTCTTTTATTAGTCATATTGTCCTCCTTGCAGATTAAAGCCCAGGCATTTCATTGTTTAATACAATGCAATAAGATAAGGACTTGTGTTATCTAGCAGGCTCCGATAAGATGAGAGCCTCAAAGAGATAACACAAACGGAGGTCAAAACCTTGTACCTTTACAAAAGAGGTGTGTTATTGGCCTCATTTGCATATGCCAACCCAGAATCCCTTGCAGTGGGGTGTCTAAAATTTGTGTTTAATAATGCCCCTGCTACCTATCCAAATACAGTTACAGGAGAACTGCACAGTTATTTTTCCCGTGCAATAAAAATAAATAAACTTTCAAAATATTTTTTTCTTTCCCAGCGACACTTTCACTTGCTCTCTGGCTTGATCACAGAGAAAGCTACTTCTGCTGCTACATCGGGGCGCAACAGCAATGAGCGGGGGCTACATCTCCCTTAACCGTATCAGATATGGCAAACCTTATCATGTCTGCAGGTAGTATGCAAAATGGTACCAGGGAAACAAATACGGTGGAACTTAACCCGTCTCTGGTGCGTAGAACTCATTCTCAGTCCGAAAATTACCAGCACCTGTCCTACTCTTCTGGTTTGCCCATTTATGTTGTGGGTTTGAGCCCCACACCCCGCTAGTATAACGGTTTCCAAGGTGGTCAAGCCGACCACTTCGCTTATTTTCGGTATCTGTAACGCACTTATTTTTATAAAACCGTTCACAGTTCTCCATACAGTTTTATATCTAGAATAGTTTTGTCGGGGGCTCTAACTTCAGCCCCATCCAAAAATGGACGGCTTGGGGAGATGGGCCAGATTATTGCTATAGCAATGGCAGTACATCTGTAACACGCCAGTTTAAGGGTTTGTGTTGTACGAGAAACATTCTAAACACATTGACCTTTTTAGCGCCAAGGTCACATCACAGCAGCCATGATGAGAAGGCTCTCTACAGCGCCGCGCCTACCTGATTCCCGTTCTCCGTGCTGTGGTTAATCTCCAGTTTGTCCTCACCGCTCTTCTCGTCCTTGGCGTTCCAGATCTCGCCATTGTTATTGCTCACGGCCGGTAAGGTAGGGCTGGAATTGGGTTTGGGCTCGGCCAGAGAGTGGTCGTCTTTGTTGCGCAAATACTCGTCGGTTTCTCGGTCCACCACCAGCAACCGCGTCTCGTTATCCATCGCCTTGATCCGCTGAACCACCTGTGTAATGGGAGAGCCAGGTTTAATGGTCTGGTGGATTCTGGGTAAATAAAACCAACAAGGCCATAGACACACAGGTATGTATATTAGAACAGTCAAGGTAAACCCATTATAACCCCAAAATTATGTAATATACAATAAGAGCTAATAACAAAGTATAAACACGTAGGTGCGGAGAATATCCTCTAATAAATGTCCACACCTCCTCTGCAAGCTTATATACATATAAAGAATGGTATACCCCACATCATTATGCTTGCTAAACTTGCCTGCCTTTGTTTTTAGCAGTGTACCGATTTTTACTCCCGTGGGGGAGCCGTTTGTCTGTGAAATTTAATACGCCCAAATTTATTTATGGAAAAAAAATTTTTTCTTTTTTGTATTTTTTCACTTTTTATCTTGGGACAATGATCATTGTTCTGAATTTTTTGGGCATTGTGCCCAAAGTTTATATTCCCACTGTTTAAACCCCTCAGAAAGCCAAATGGTTAAAAGTTCAAAACATACAAAAAAAATATATTATTATTTATTCGCATAGATTAAAACACATGTGCAACATACAGGCAATAAGTTAGGTGGAACTTCCCCATTATATACGGCCACACAAGCGGCAAATTATAATTGACTCTGACGACATCACTGGGCAAGTTGCTCGTAGCACAGCTATGTCCTAAATTCTTTTTTCAATGGCTGATTATAACTATACAATGGAGTATTAGATATATGAGAAGGTCAGGTGGGCAGTGCCAATTGGGTGTGTCTCGCACCCCTGCCAGGATTTACACAGCTGCTAATCTGGCTATCGCAATTGAACTTGGTGTGAGGTGTCAGTGAAAGAAAGTAATGGAGTGTTGTTGATTAATAATATTAATTAAAAAAAAAAGTCTGTTTATTTTTTTGTTTGTTTTGTCATTGCTTAATACGAACGAACAGTCTTGAATTCTTTGATAACTATGTATTCTGTTATATTGCCAAAATGATTAAAAAAATAAATATATATATATATATATATATATATATATATATATATATATATATACATACACACACACACACACACACACACACACACACACAGACACACGTAACATATAATAGAATTCTGGAAAAACACAGTTCCAATCAATAATGCATATGAATAAACTGCTAATGTAGACACAAAGCGGCAAGGAAATACAGTCCAAAATAAAAGATGGGATTCACATTATTAATCCTGCCCGCTTGCAATCTCATCAGCCGGACCTCCTATGCAAAACAAACAATTTGCATATGAGGTCAGTGAGGGGTGGGAGGAGCCACAGACTTTTTCTCCTGATTCCTCCAAGTTACACTCTTGTAAATTATGGATCCATTTTTTGGGGTTTGAATAAAATATATAGGGCACAATTTATTCCGGTGCAGATTTACTTTCTAAAAATCACAGCAAAACAAGAGGGGCACAAGGGAGAAGGGGAGGAATTTTCTCACAAATTAAGGAAGTCACGGAAGGAAGCGCAGTTAAGAGACAGATGCCGGTTACATGACGCGAAAGGTGTTATGACAATAAGGGAACGATCGGATATAGTCACATGAAGAAAAAAAATAATAATATTAAATTTAAAAAATAAAAATGTAAAAATCATTCTATGTGAAAAGTTAAAGAGACAGGAAACCCTGGGGCCATTTTTATTCTGTGATCTGTGCAGAGTTTTACCTAGAAACACAAAAGGTCTCAACTCCCTGCTTCCTCAGAAATCACAGGCTCAGTGAATGAGCGCTATGAAGTGGGCACTGCACATGCCTACTCAGTGTTGCATGTATCGGGAGCATGCATGAACCCACCCCCAGTTATGTGCCCATTCAATTTTTTCCGAGGAGAGGGTTACCCCTAAAAAAATGCTTGCCCTAGAGACCACCCACTAAATAAAATTCATGTAATATTTCTTCTCTGAGCATCCTGACTGCCTGAGTTTCCAAGCTTGGAAAGTGGGTTCCCTGGTGGTCCAGTGAGTGGTCTGAGCAGTCTATGCCCCAACTGCTGACACAGACTCAGGTAAGGTATCGTGTACAGGAATTGGAAAAGACTGCCTCTGATTTGAAGCCTAGCAGACAGGCTTGGGTGCCCAAGCCATAGAATGAAGACCTGAAAAAAAGACTAGGGGCTCTTAGAAATACTTCTCACAAAAAGGGACACAAATCAAAATCTCATCTTGATTCCTACAGCCAGTCAACAAATGCAAATCAAGCCACAGGAAGAAAATGAAACATTTTGTTCCCTTTCAATATTCATAAAAAGCTTTCCTTTTTTTTAAAAAAAAAAAAAAAAAATCTTTTTATAGAAATCAATGGGTGTTACGGAGAGGCCAAACCTAGGTCTAACTTTAGGTCTATTTTCAACTTTAACAGTTACATCCCTACATGTTCAAGTCTGTTACACTTCAAAAGTGTGCATAATAAAAAAATAAATAAAAAGAAGGATTATAGAAGCACAATCCTGCAATAAACAAAAAGACAACATCCGCGTAGTCACAGACAGATACCCAGCTGAAAACTGTAATATTGTTTTTATTTCCCTGAAGGGTTGAATCCAAAGTACAAAAGATATATATATATAGTTCTCTGTTACAAATAAGAACAAAGTGACCTAGATTTAAATTGGGAGACAGGAGACCGGACAAAAATAACTTTAAATTTAACGGTACGCTCTGAAGATCTATTTATTTTACGTTCGCTGGAGTGTGCGGTATCTTGGAGGACAACTGTAGGCAAATATTTAAGTTCTATTTAATTGAAAGATAGTATAAAAGGTGGGCATTTAATAGAGAAAAAAATAGAGAATACAAGAAGAAAAAAAAGTAGCTTATGGAGGCCTCCGGTTCTATAGCAGGGGGCGGACATGTTGTTTAGAATCTTGGGGCAGATGAGGGAAGATCTGACC
This sequence comes from Pelodytes ibericus, assembly GCA_036172795.1. NCBI lineage: Eukaryota > Metazoa > Chordata > Amphibia > Anura > Pelodytidae > Pelodytes > Pelodytes ibericus. The sequence goes on along the minus strand of CM069860.1, from coordinate 10,151,506 downwards.
CAAAGATGTCCTCCTCCAGATACAGCTATACAAGCAAAAGAGGGCTCTGTAAAAATAAGGTACTTATATGTATTCTATTTTAAAATACACTCACTTGGTGCAATCTTTCAAGTAAATGAAATCCTGGACATCCAGTCATATAATACAGGGACAATAGAGAAGGAAAGGGGGGCTAGAGGTACTGTCCCTCCTAAATAGGGACATTTGGGAGGTATGTGTCTCTAGGGGGGGGTTGCACATTTCTGCAAAACCTCTTTATGGGACTAATCAAAAACCCAGGACAAAAATCTTCAAAAGGAAAGTAAGTAAAAAAAAACAAACAAAAGAACAACAACAACAAATAAGCCCATATTTTAAAACAAACTCAGTGTTTATATACATTTATTCATTTGTTACATTCGGGATGCAATGTGTCAAAGATCTAAGTGACAACGCACAATACTGAAGGAAAATAAAAACACAAAACAATGTCACTAGTGTTAAGTGACAATAAAGGCACCAGGCATAGTGCGGTACAAAGGGACAATGACACCCAGGCACGATGTGACACTGCCTCTACCCCTTTAAGAAACATTGTTTGACAAGGGACAAATGAATCAATCAATTAGCAAACTATAATGGAACGAACAGGGATAGGTGGGGTCATCAAATGAGGTGGCAGGTGAGAGTGATTGAAAGAGTTCATTTTTAGTAAAGATAGCAAGAATAAAAACGACATTTATTAAAGTAGAGGAGGTGTAAAAACCTAAAACACGCAAATTTTGGGGTACAAACCTCTTTGTCAATGTGAAGAGTCGGCAGACTGCCCCAGAATTGCTCACATTTTCTATTTTTTTAGCGCAATAACCACTGAATATATTTATATATATATATATATATATATATATATATATATACATACAAACATATACACATACATACACACACACACACACACACTTGAATCCATTTATGAGTTTGTTACTATACTTCTAACTTCTGTTATTTCTAGACTTTTTCCTTCTCTGTCACCTTCTCTATTTTCTTTCCCCTCGGGGTTGTATCACTGTAACTGACCTCTGAAGAAGCCCACACGGCGAAACGCGTCAGGTTCCCCCTCCCCCCTTTGCATGAGAACATACATTTAAAATGGACAAATAAGCAACACAGGCTTCACCTACATATTTTTAAAATATGTTTTGGATATCATTGTCTTGTATCAATTGTTTTAAAAGGATGGTGTATATTCCACATCAAACCGTATTGTTACTTTTACTACACTGTGTAATTAGCTGTAGCGCTCACACCTGTTTTTATTATTTTATTATTGTTTTCCGCTCTTATTACAAGCAAATGGGGGAAATGGCTCCCTGGGGTGTTAGAAATGGGAGCAAGGAAAAGCTGCTGTCTATCTGTCTATTTTCCCACCGGTGCAAGCTTATCCAGAATACCTATGTGCCTGAATGTTGATAATTTAAATTAAAAAATCACTATAAGCTTTATTGCTGAAGGCGATAACTGCAGGGAATTGAGGAGGGCGTTTCAAAGTTAAAGGACTGTATCACCTAAACATTGTTTTTTACTGCGCATGTAGAGAATAAAAAATTATTAAAAAATGATCTATACATTGTGTTAGCAAAATTGCAAACAAATCCCTAAATTAGGAGAAGAATGGGTTTTAAATGTGTCTGTGGAGTCTCCTGCTTATGACATCACCTGTGGCCTGATATGCAAATGAACTGTTTTCCAGTGGGTCATTTGTGTAATTTGCATATCAGGCCACAGGTGATAAGCAGGAGGAAACTCTACAAGCAGTGTTTAGGTGATACAGTCCCTTTAAGTCTGCGGACCTAGGCTTCTTCTCTCTTGGCCACATTTCTAAAACTTCCCAAGAAAGAGACAAATAAATGATTTATCTGGTATTGTAAAACAAAACAAAACAAAAAAACAACATTACATTTTTATCTGTGTACCTATTAATAAACTACACTTGGAAAAAAAAAAAAGAACATCCTGATAGGACTGTTTGCTAATTACAATACAGTCCATTAAAAAAATAAAAAATAAAAACACAGCAAAGAAAGTAAAAAAGCAAAACAAGTAATAAAAAAATAATCCATTAATCTCCTCCTAGGAGAGAGTTTATACCCAGCACTGAGCAGGAATCCTGCCATATTGAACAGGCTGTTTTGCAGAATTAAGATAACATCTCAGGTGTGGATTAATCCCCATCGGGACTGACGTCTCTACCACTCAGACCTGTATTTAATAAAAGCAACTCTCTAAAGAATTTACAGGAAAAGAAATGTCAATGGTATCATGTCAATTGAATATACTCTGCTTTTAGCAGATACAAAATTAATTGAAATCAATACGTTTCCAAGTAGGTTTTTAATTTTTTTTATAATTTTTTTATCCAAACCTCCCAGTATTTTGTGAAATTAAATAAACCAAAACCTCTCATTCACTGATATTTATTAGGGTGACAAGCACAGACAGTTTTTTTTTTTTTGTATACAATGTATTTTTTGGGGCGAAAAAATCAGAACTACGAGTTTCGGACCCAAACATGGCCCACAAATTCGAGCCACTCAGAGACGACCCAAAGTGATCTCAAACCTCGACTTGGAGGAAGATGAGCTTATTTACGGGAGGACCTTGGCTATTACGGAAATAGAAAAATCCCCCCTAAAGTTAAAATAAATAAAAATCAGAAAAAAATTCAAATGACGCATTAAATACATAAAAATAAATAAAACGAACATAAATTGTTTTTAATTAAAAATGTAAATTTATATTAGTGTAAATATAATATATATCATTACTATAATCATTTTGTGATTGAAATTGATTTAAAATAAGGAGAATTTAACTGGCCAAAATTCAGCAATTATAGCCAATTTCAGGCCAACTTCAGGGGCAGGGGAGGCTTTACAAGTAAGCAGAATCCATAGGGTTTTGCTGTCCGAAAACCCCCCAGGCTGAACATGCAGATTTTGTGGCGAAATCGTCCATATTGGGTAGGCATTGGTTTATCCATGTATATTATTTGCGTTAGGGTCAATCTTAGAACACTGAGATTCTATTCACTGTTCTAACAGTAACTTATACCTGCTGGTTTCTATTTAAATTATTCCAAAATTATAATTTTTTTTTTCTGATTTAAATTTTTTTTTACCCGCTGGCATAGCGGTCATACTGCATTATTTCTCCTTCCTTGCACAGTAGAATGCTAAATATATATTTCTCCATGAAGATAAAATCCAAACCCTGCCCCCCCCCCCCCCTCCCCCATTTAAATACCACATTCATTTTGACACAAAAACCAAAACAATTTAATTTCAAGATTTTGTGGCGAAATCGTCCATATTGGGTGGATTTCTGCCCCCGACGCTCATACCCCTTTGGTAGGCATTGGTTTATCCATGTATATTATTTGCGTTAGGGTCAATCTTAGAACACTGAGATTCTATTCACTGTTCTAACAGTAACTTATACCTGCTGGTTTCTATTTAAATTATTCAAAAATTATAATTTTTTTCTTCTGATTTAAAATTTTTTTTTACCCGCTGGCATAGCGGTCATACTGCATTATTTCTCCTTCCTTGCACAGTAGAATGCTAAATATATATTTCTCCATGAAGATAAAATCCAAACCCTGCCCCCCCCCCCTCTCCCCCATTTAAATACCACATTCATTTTGACACAAAAACCAAATCAATTTACTTTAAAACACACTGCATATCAAAACACATTTTACATTAAAAAAAACTCTGCTCAGGACTTTTTAGAGAAAAGCAAAAATCAAATAACTCTCTGGCAGATGTGAATTTCCACCAACAGCTTGATATACTCCAAAATAAATTAAAAATTGGTATGTAAAATATTTTTTTTGGGGGGGGGGGGGGGTTTCTGTTCTGGTTCAAATTGCTGATGAATTTTGAAGCCTGGTTTTACAGGAAAAGTATATTTTGGATCTGCCTGGATTCAATCAGTCATATCATACCTGCTAAGTGGCCTTATTTAGGAGGGACAGTCTCTATTTTGCACCCAAATCCCCCTGTCTTACTCTATGGTCCCCTCTTTCCTGGGAGTTGGAATGTTTGGTTTGAATGGATCGCAGAGCTAAGAGATAAGGTACAGAGATTGATAGACAGATATACTGACAGATAAGGTACAGAGATTGATATACAGATATACTGACAGATAAGGTACAGAGATTGATAGACAGATATACTGACAGATAAGGTACAGAGACTGATAGACTGATATACTGACAGATAAGGTGCAGAGATTGATAGACAGATATACAGACAGATAAGGTACAGAGATTGATAGACAGATATACAGACAGATAAGGTACAGAGATTGATAGACAGATATACTGACAGATAAGGTGCAGAGATTGATAGACAGATATACTGACAGATAAGGTACAGAGACTGATAGACTGATATACTGACAGATAAGGTGCAGAGATTGATAGACAGATATACTGACAGATAAGATACAGAGATTGATAGACAGATATACTGACAGATAAGTTACAGAGATTGATAGACAGATATACTGACAGATAAGGTGCAGAGATTGATAGACAGATATACTGACAGATAAGATACAGAGATTGATAGACAGATATACTGACAGATAAGGTACAGAGACTGATAGACAGATATATTGACAGATAAGGTACAGAGATTGATAGACAGATATACTGACAGATAAGGTGCAGAGATTGATAGACAGATATACTGACAGATAAGTTACAGAGACTGATAGACAGATATACTGACAGATAAGGTACAGAGACTGATAGACAGATATACTGACAGATAAGGTACAGAGATTGATAGACAACTATACTGACAGATAAGGTGCAGAGATTGATAGACAGATATACTGACAGATAAGGTACAGAGATTGATAGACAGATATACTGACAGATAAGGTACAGAGATTGATAGACAGATATACTGACAGATAAGGTACAGAGACTGATAGACAGATATACTGACACATAAGGTACAGAGACTGATAGACACAACAGTTAGATAGAATGTAGGGCTTAGGTGTCCAACTGTGGCCCTTCAGCTGTTTCTGTAATCCCCTCATTGTAGAAAGCTGGTGGGGGAATATAGGGTCTGTAGTTCTGCACCAGCTGGAGGGCTGCACCGGATGCCTAGGCAGTAGGGCATTTATAAGTGAAAAGTGGTGCTGCCCCAGTCCATAACGCCAGGGTAGAGGGCAGCCAGGCGGGGCAACTGCCCCACAGGCCCCTTGCCAGACACTCTGGGAAGGGGGGGGGGGGGGCTGTAAATTGAAATCAGGTGGTCAACAGACAGAAATAGGCAGACATCTGAACAATATGAATCATCTGGTGGCCAGATCATGGAGACAGGAGGGAGAGAATGGTGTAACCCAAAACCTTCAACACAATGTCATTACAACATAACCCCAGCTTCTCTGAACTGTAACTACCATGATGCTCAGCCTTTTTTTTTTTTTTGGGACTGTACAGCTCTATGTAACGGCTCAGGGAGTGCGACAGTCCTGTGCACCATTATCAATACAAAGAATAACACTTCTCCCTCCAAATCACTTACAGATCTCCGGAGATCAAATTACCCGGGTCAACAAGTCTTTGGTTTGTTTCAAACAGAAAGGAAGAGTTTTAAAAAGTGAAAAATGTTATTGTGAGTTCATGGTCTGGTCGGAAATACCCAGAATTAGCCGTTCAGTGCCATTTGATTACATTGTACAAAAAAAAAGGTGGATATAATGTATAATGTGTAATGGAAAGATTGAATGTAGCGTAGGCTTTTTAAATTAAAAAGCTTTCATGAAACAGTACAAGTGAAGTATCTTATTGAGCCCATGTTTAGAATATTTGCTTGTATAGCTGTATCGGGGGGCAGTCATGTTTAGAATCTTTGCTTGTATAGCTGTATCGGGAGAAGCCATGTTTAGAATCTTTGCTTGTATAGCTGTATCGGGGGGCAGTCATGTTTAGAATCTTTGCTTGTATAGCTGTATCGGGGGGCAGTCATGTTTAGAATCTTTGCTTGTATAGCTGTATCGGGGGGCAGTCATGTTTAGAATCTTTGCTTGTATAGCTGTATCGGGAGCAGCCATGTTTAGAATCTTTGCTTGTATAGCTGTATCGGGAGAAGCCATGTTTAGAATCTTTGCTTGTATAGCTGTATCGGGGGGCAGTCATGTTTAGAATCTTTGCTTGTATAGCTGTATCGGGGGGCGGTCATGTTTAGAATCTTTGCTTGTATAGCTTTATCGGGGGGCGCTCATGTTTAGAATCTTTGCTTGTATAGCTGTATGGGGGGGCGGTCATGTTTAGAATCTTTGCTTGTATAGCTGTATCGGGAGAAGCCATGTTTAGAATTTTTGCTTGTATAGCTGTATTGGGAGAAGCCATGTTTAGAATCTTTGCTTGTATAGCTTTATCGGGGGGCGGTCATGTTTAGAATCTTTGCTTGAATAGCTGTATTGGGGGAGCAGTAATGTTTAGAATCTTTGCTTGTATAGCTGTATCGGGGGGGCGGTCATATTTATAATCTGCTTGTATAGCTGTATCGGGGGGGCGGTCATGTTTAGAATCTTTGCTTGTATAGCTGTATCGGGGGTGGTCATATTTAGAATCTTTGCTTGTATAGCTGTATCGGGGGGCGGTCATGTTTAGAATCTTTGCTTGTATAGCTGTATCGGGGGGCGGTCATGTTTAGAATCTTTGCTTGTATAGCTGTATCGGGGGGCGGTCATGTTTAGAATCTTTTCTTGTATAGCTGTATCGGGAGAAGCCATGTTTAGAATTTTTGCTTGTATAGCTGTATTGGGAGAAGCCATGTTTAGAATCTTTGCTTGTATAGCTTTATCGGGGGGCGGTCATGTTTAGAATCTTTGCTTGAATAGCTGTATTGGGGGAGCAGTAATGTTTAGAATCTTTGCTTGTATAGCTGTATCGGGGGGGCGGTCATATTTATAATCCGCTTGTATAGCTGTATCGGGGGGGCGGTCATGTTTAGAATCTTTGCTTGTATAGCTGTATCGGGGGGCGGTCATATTTAGAATCTTTGCTTGTATAGCTGTATCGGGGGGCGGTCATGTTTAGAATCTTTGCTTGTATAGCTGTATCGGGGGGCGGTCATGTTTAGAATCTTTGCTTGTATAGCTGTATCGGGGGGCGGTCATGTTTAGAATCTTTGCTTGTATAGCTGTATCGGGGGGGCGGTCATGTTTAGAATCTTTGCTTGTATAGCTGTATCGGGGGGCGGTCATGTTTAGAATCTTTGCTTGTATAGCTGTATCGGGGGGCGGTCATGTTTAGAATCTTTGCTTGTATAGCTGTATCGGGGGGCGGTCATGTTTAGAATCTTTGCTTGTATAGCTGTATCGGGAGTAGCCATGTTTAGAATCTTTGCTTGTATAGCTGTATCGGGAGAAGCCATGTTTAGAATCTTTGCTTGTATAGCTTTATCGGGGGGCGGTCATGTTTAGAATCTTTGCTTGAATAGCTGTATTGGGGGAGCAGTCATGTTTAGAATCTTTGCTTGTATAGCTGTATCGGGGGGGCGGTCATGTTTAGAATCTGCTTGTATAGCTGTATCGGGGGGGCGGTCATGTTTAGAATCTTTGCTTGTATAGCTGTATCGGGGGGCGGTCGTGTTTACAATCTTTGCTTGTATAGCTGTATCGGGGGGGATTGTTTCAGATGCATGAAGATCTGACTAATATGATTTTAAATAGTTCTGGTCATTTTAAAATTTGGTTAAAATGTATTCATTTTATTAATATAGAAACTTTTTTTAAACTTTTTTTGTGCTTGTAACTTTTTTTTTATTTACATTTTTTAAAATCAGCCCATTTTGTAAGGACTTTGGTTATTTTCCTAAAAGCCGAGCTCCTCCCGAAATCCTCCCTATAGTATTCCATGGGGAGTACCGTGGCTACCACTTCGGTCATCCAAACTCCTGAGGAGTTGGGCTGCTAAAATGTTGGCACAACTTGCCCATATTGGATACTTTTTGTGTTGTTTTGATATCACAAATTTTAAGAGCCATTCAGGTCACCAATGTGTAACAGTTCCGTTTTGGAGTACGAGGGGTCTTCAAATAGAGGGTGGGCTGATGCTGCAAGGTGTAAAGTTTGTTAAGGATATATCAGGTGAAACTTATGATTAAGCGTGCTAGTCACGCGAAACGCGTCAAGTCTTTTTCCCACTACCTTGCTGTATTTACTTTATATTATTTTTTCTGCCATTAAATTAGTTTTTCACATTCATTCAGAGTGCCATTCCCATTTCCTTTTCATTCATCTTCCTATATCAGGAGAAAGACAAATAATGTAATATAACTCTGGGTGAACTGCGTCAGGGTGGGCATAACTGAATAATAACACAAACCTGTGGACATGCAGGAAAGTATATAGTGAGCAACCTAAAGATACTCTCTCTTGATGAGTACCTCCATGAAACGCGTCGGAGTTTGTTGGATTTTTTTTAGGTTTCTGGCTGCATTGACCCCTCCTCTCGATGCGGACCACCTGGAGAGGTTGGACTGTCAGCTGGACTCTTGCACATTTCCCATTTTACAGAGAAGATGTTGCAGAGTTTTTTTGAGGATTACCGAGCAGGGGGTAGAGCTCCGACAGGTTGGGCATTGGGTGAGGACTTCCAGGGTTAGTGTTACCTCTTGCCATGTTAACATGGTTCTCCACACCATTAACTAAGCTTTCCGTCATGTAACATGGTCTAAGTCAATGCATTAAGCAATATTTGTTTGTTTGTTTGGGGGGGTGGTGGTGGGGGGGGGGGTAGTTCATGGGGTTTGTGCTGCTAAACATTAGTTCTGAGGCCTGTGCAGGTGGTTACTTTACAGTCAAATTTGGTGGTCAGAATAGATGGGACAGGTCAGTATGTGGAGGACATATACAAATAATATAAAGCCCATACAAGACAGGTCAGCGCAGGGGCGGGGGGCCAGTCCATCCAAGACAGGTCAGAGGTCAGAGCTGGGGGGCCAGTCCATACAAGACAGGTCAGCACAGGGGCCAGTCCATACAAGAGAGGTCAGAGCTGGGGGGCAGTCCATTCAAGACAGGTCAGTGCTGGGGGGGGGGGGGCAGTCCATACAAGACAGGTCAGTGCTGGGGGGGGGGGACAGTCCATACAAGACAGGTCAGTGCTGGGGGGGGGGGGCAGTCCATACAAGGCAGGTCAGTGCTGGGGTGGGGCAGTCCATACAGGACAGGTCAGTGCGGGGAAGGGGGGGGGAGTCCATACAGGACAGGTCAGTGCGGGGAGGGGGGGGGGGGGAGTCCATACAGGACAGGTCAGTGCAGGGAGGGGGAGTCCATACAGGACAGGTCAGTGCAGGGGGGGGGGCAGTCCATACAGGTCAGTGCTGGGGACAGTCCATACAGGTCAGTGATGTGGGGGACAGTCCATACAGGTCAGTGATGGGGGCAGTCCATACAGGTCAGTGCTAGCAGTCCATACAGGTCAGTGATGGGGGCAGTCCATAAAAGTCAGTGCTAGCAGTCCATACAGGTCAGTGCTAGCAGTCCATACAGGTCAGTGCTAGCAGTCCATACAGGTCAGTGCTAGCAGTCCATACAGGTCAGTGCTAGCAGTCCATACAGGTCAGTGATGGGGGCAGTCCATACAGGTCAGTGATGGGGGCAGTCCATACAGGTCAGTGCTCGGGGCAGTCCATACAGGTCAGTGCTCGGGGCAGTCCATACAGGTCAGTGCTCGGGGCAGTCCATACAGGTCAGTGATGGGGGCAGTCCATACAGGTCAGTGCTGGGGGGGGTGTCCATACAGGTCAGTGCTAGCAGTCCATACAGGTCAGTGCTAGCAGTCCATACAGGTCAGTGCTAGCAGTCCATACAGGTCAGTGCTGGGGGGGCAGTCCATACAGGTCAGTGCTCAGGTCAGTCCTCGGGGCAGTCCATACAGGTCAGTGATGGGGGCAGTCCATACAGGTCAGTGATGGGGGCAGTCCATACAGGTCAGTGATGGGGGCAGTCCATACAGGTCAGTGATGGGGGCAGTCCATACAGGTCAGTGATGGGGGCAGTCCATACAGGTCAGTGATGGGGGCAGTCCATACAGGTCAGTGATGGGGGCAGTCCATACAGGTCAGTGATGGGGGCAGTCCATACAAGACAGGTCAGTGCTGGGGGGGACACAGTCCATACAGGTCAGTGATGGAAGCAGTCCATACAGGTCAGTGATGGAAGCAGTCCATACAGGTCAGTGATGGAAGCAGTCCATACAGGTCAGTGATGGGGGCAGTCCATACAGGTCAGTGATGGGGGCAGTCCATACAGGTCAGTGATGGGGGCAGTCCATACAGGTCAGTGCTGGGGGCAGTCCATACAGGTCAGTGCTGGGGGCAGTCCATACAGGTCAGTGATGAGGGCAGTCCATACAGGTCAGTGATGAGGGCAGTCCTTACAGGTCAGTGATGGGGGCAGTCCATACAAGACAAGTCAGTGCTGGGGGGGACACAGTCCATACAGGTCAGTGATGGGGGCAGTCCATACAGGTCAGTGATGGGGGCAGTCCATACAGGTCAGTGATGGGGGCAGTCCATACAGGTCAGTGATGGGGGCAGTCCATACAAGACAGGTCAGTGCTGGGGGGGACACAGTCCATACAGGTCAGTGATGGAAGCAGTCCATACAGGTCAGTGATGGAAGCAGTCCATACAGGTCAGTGATGGAAGCAGTCCATACAGGTCAGTGCTGGGGGCAGTCCATACAGGTCAGTGCTGGGGGCAGTCCATACAGGTCAGTGATGGGGGCAGTCCATACAGGTCAGTGATGGGGGCAGTCCATACAAGACAGGTCAGTGCTGGGGGGGGACACAGTCCATACAGGTCAGTGATGGAAGCAGTCCATACAGGTCAGTGATGGAAGCAGTCCATACAGGTCAGTGATGGAAGCAGTCCATACAGGTCAGTGATGGAAGCAGTCCATACAGGTCAGTGATGGGGGCAGTCCATACAGGTCAGTGATGGGGGCAGTCCATACAGGTCAGTGCTAGCAGTCCATACAGGTCAGTGATGGGGCAGTCCATACAGGTCAGTGCTGGGGGCAGTCCATACAGGTCAGTGCTGGGGGCAGTCCATACAGGTCAGTGCTGGGGGCAGTCCATACAGGTCAGTGCTGGGGGCAGTCCATACAGGTCAGTGATGGAAGCAGTCCATACAGGTCAGTGATGGAAGCAGTCCATACAGGTCAGTGATGGAAGCAGTCCATACAGGTCAGTGATGGGGGCAGTCCATACAGGTCAGTGCTAGCAGTCCATACAGGTCAGTGCTGGGGGCAGTCCATACAGGTCTGTGCTGGGGGCAGTCCATACAGGTCAGTGCTGGGGGCAGTCCATACAGGTCAGTGCTGGGGGCAGTCCATACAGGTCAGTGCTGGGGGCAGTCCATACAGGTCAGTGCTAAAAGTCCATACAGGTCAGTGCTGGGGGCAGTCCATACAGGTCAGTGCTGGGGGCAGTCCATACAGGTCAGTGCTGGGGGCAGTCCATACAGGTCAGTGCTGGGGGCAGTCCATACAGGTCAGTGCTGGGGGCAGTCCATACAGGTCAGTGCTGGGGGCAGTCCATACAGGTCAGTGCTAGCAGTCCATACAGGTCAGTGCTGGGGGCAGTCCATACAGGTCAGTGCTAGCAGTCCATACAGGTCAGTGCTGGGGGCAGTCCATACAGGTCAGTGCTGGGGGCAGTCCATACAGGTCAGTGCTGGGGGCAGTCCATACAGGTCAGTGCTGGGGGCAGTCCATACAGGTCAGTGCTGGGGGCAGTCCATACAGGTCAGTGCTGGGGGCAGTCCATACAGGTCAATGCTGGTCACAGTACCTGGTGATGAGTTTCCTTCTCCACATTCTGCCCGTTGACCTCCAGCACCCTGTCCCCAGCTTTCAGCCCCGCTGTCTCTGCCGGGGAGCCGGGCTCCACCTTGCGGATGTACTGGCCGCTCTTGCCCTTCTCCCCGTGCAGGTGAAAGCCGTATCCCTGCTCCCCCTTCTGGATGTGGCACAGCCGGGGCACAAGCCGCTCCTGGGCCATGGCCGGGCTCCGAGAGTCACTCACTGGGAAGGGCTCAGCAGGGCACAGGGGGCATCCTGACCCGCGGGCTGATCTATAGTGTGCACTGGAGAGCCGCGGGCTGATCTATAGGGTGCACTGGAGAGCCGCGGGCTGATCTATAGGGTGCACTGGAGAGCCGCGGCACTGTGTGCAGGGGACGTGCCAGCTAGCTGCAAGCAGAATGCAGTGCTAGTGGGCACCGAGGGATGCAGTGCCAGTGGGATGCAGAGGACACCGAGGGATGCAGTGCCAGTGGGATGCAGAGGACACCGAGGGATGCAGTGCCGGTAGAATGCAGTGGGATGCACAGTGGGATGCAGTGCCAGTAGAGTTGCACAGTGGGATGCAGTGCCAGTAGAGTTGCACAGTGGGATGCAGTGCCAGTAGAGTTGCAGTGGGATGCACAGTGGGATGCAGTGCCAGTAGAGTGCACAGTGGGATGCAGTGCCAGTAGAGTGCACAGTGGGATGCAGTGCCAGTAGAGTGATGCAGAGCACGTCTCTGTTCCTATGTCTGATCCTTGCACAGTGAGTGCTGAGTGCTCACACGCAGCTCCTCCTCTCTGGCTAGTGTTTCACTTGCAAACCAGGAACAAGCAAACACAGGATGCTGACAAAGCGCCTCCCCCCCATGCAAGCTGGAAACTTCCAGACTGGGGGGGATCAGAGCAGGGATGTGGGGTCCAAACACTGCCCCCCCAACTACCTGTGCGATGAGTCACTCACCTGCAGGCATGCACTGTCTGTTATCAGCAGCCTCCTGTCCTATATCATCCTTTTAACCTTTTCCCTGCCACTTGGGACCATTTAGATAGCCTTCCTCTCTGCCCCCACAAGGGGTTACAAGTTGCATGCTTTGGGTGGGCTGTAGATAGTGGGAGTATAGTTATTGGATCCTACTAAGAGGTCATGGTGAAGTTCATTCCTCCTATTGGGGGATTATTACCTCTGGCTTATCAGTATTGTGACCTTAAGGTGCCCTTTATTATGGCATGGGGGGGGCAATAGACATTACAGTGATGGCCATGATCCTTTCAGCATCGTTAAAACGATTGGATCCACGATACGAACATCTGTCGAGCATAAAATATATCCAAACGCAGTTTATTACACCCCACCCATACATCGCGGAATATAATGAACAAATAAAAATGATCGCACGTTACAGAATTCTTATTAAATGTATAGATTAAGAGAAATGTGTTTAACTGCACCTGTGGTGTCAACTGTTTATGACATCACCTCGCCGCTTCATAGGCAAATTACGCATTGGCCATTCGAATATCAATCCACAGATGAGGTCATAAACAGGAGACCATTTTTTTTCCCCCCACATGACCCGTGCATTTGCTTGCCACACTAGTTACAGATTATTTTTTATTCCCCAACATTTCCATAAACGTAAGGTTTATAACACAGCTACTCTGCTAACACATTTTTTATAAATAAATTTTGGTGTATTTTTTTTTTTTTTTTTTAATCTCTACATTCAGAGTATACGAGAAGTTTTTTGTGAGTCCCTTTAAATATCTGCTCTATTTATCAGAATGGCAGCAAATACATAACATAAGCGTAGGTTTTAAATGGTGTCTGCGGAGTCTCCTGCTTATGACATCGCCTGCGACCTGATATGCAAATTACACATTTCCCGTTGCAAAGCAGTTCATTTGCATACCGAGCCACAGGTGATGTCATAAGCAGGGAGACTCCACAGACACGTTTAAAACACTCTTTCTCCGAATTTAGGCATTTGTTTGGTAGTTTTGCTAATGCAATGTATAAGTCCTTTTCAATCATTTTTGTATGCCTCTACATTCACAGTAAAAACAAATGTTCAGGTGATACAATCCCTTTAAGAGAATAATGTGTTTTTTTAACATGTCTGTGGAGTCTCCTACTTATGACATCACCTGTGGCTTGATATGCAAATGAACTACTCTTCAATAGGAAATGTGTAATTTGCATATCAGGCCACAAGTGATGTCAAACGACACATTTTTTTCTTATTTTGTGCATTTGCACAATGTATAGATCATTTTTTACTTTTTTTTTTTTTTAATGCCTCGCTGTTACAGTACAAGCAAGGTTTGCGTTGACAGAGTCCCTTTAAGGACCAGCACTTGAGTTAACTGGGAGGGAGGGAGTACCAGCACCTTTCCCAATCACTGACAGATCCACTATAATTGCTGCCAAGAGGTGTTTCCCTATATGTTCAGTGAGTCAGCATTACCGTGGCCCAAAAATTAAATTCTGCAACAAGGATCATGCTGTGTTTTAAAGAGACAGTTACACCAAGCTTGTTTGTTTTTTTGTAAGTTCTACACACTTATTGTGATCGTTCCCCTGTAGATTTACATTGAAAATCATTTCTGCGGGACCTCTAAATTCATCATCAAGTGACATCCAATGAAGAGGGCTTTTGGAGATAGGCGGGAGTGTTGCCATGGCAACAGCAATAACAATTATACTTTCTTTTCGTTTTTGTATTTAACTTTTTAACAGATACACGTGGAAAACATTGCAAATTAAATCAATAAATCAATATTTTTATTCTTATAGATTAATTTTTTTAATGAGCATTCCCCACCTTTTCTCTTTAACCCTTTGGAATGCAGTCACACTCCTTGGTTAAGGAGTTAACATATTAATTTAGGTTGAAAAAAAGACACAAGTCCATCAAGTTCAACCCTTCTACCTATCATTCCAGCTTTTGATCCAAAAGAAGGCAAAAACCCCTAAGGAAGCTATTTCGAATTTTGCCTCCGAGGGGGAAAAAATTCCTTCTTGACTCCAAGAGGCAATCAGATTTCTCCTTGGATCAATAAGCTCTATTATTAATACTTATTCTATTATTAATAGCCCTGTATGTTCTGCTTTTCTATAAAAAAAACATCCAGACCATTTTGGAATGCATCTGTTGTAGTTGATAGCACTACCTCTCTTGGCAGTGAGTTCCATAACTTCATTGTCCTTACCGTAAAAAATCCCTTCCTTTGCTGTCTGTAAAGTTAAGTTTAGGAAAACTTTTAGTTGTCAACAAAATGTAAGAAAACTAATTTGAAATGGCAAACAAATGAAAATTGTAGTAAACATTTTTAGATTGTATTATTTAGTGGCATATTTATTATTTGGGGGATAGTGGGCATCTGAGACATGTACTATGTAGATGAGGGAAAAATATTTGATAGTAGATTTTCTTCACTACTTATTTTACTTATATACACAGTTGATCACAAAAATCTCTGTATACACAATACATGTGAAGTATCCCTTATCTGAAATGCTTGGGACCAGAAGAGTATTTCTGATAAAGGATTATTTTCACGAATCAGATTAAAGCCTCTTAGCACCATGAAAAACAGTACAATCAATTCAATTAATGTACAGAGCAAATAACTCACTTTTCAGTGATGTAGCTACGATGTGTTGTTGGGAACCTGCCGTTGGCGTGTCAGGTCTGCACACATGTCATTGTATGACACTTTGTGGGGGAATCTGGGCATGCATGGAAAGGCTATATCACAGCTTAAGGGGGCTGGACACTGAATAAACTTTGGTGGGCTGCTTTCTGACCGGTGTGTGGAATTTACAACTAGTGCTGAAATTCAAAATGTTGGGGGGGGGGGGATAATGGATCGTTTTGGATAAGGAGTTTTCAGATGAGGCATTTTCAAACTGTAAAATGCTGAAACATTTAAGAAATATCGCAGAAAAGGTGACTGAGTGGTTATACATCCAGCCGGTGTATTACTGAAGGATGGAGTTCCTGGAAACAAAATTTAATTTTCATTTTATTATACGTTTCATTGCCGATGAAACCACACCCAGGCCTTGCAGAACCTTAATTAACGAGATTAGGATCAGTCAGCCTACCTTAGTTTAAAGTAATTGTCTGGCTGATACAGGAATAAGATGAACCTTTTATGGGACTTGGAACCGCGACGGTAGGGTCTAATTAGTAAACCGTGAACTGTGGTTAAAGGGTCTGGATCACCTATACATGGCTTCTACTTTGAAAGTAGAGAATAGAAAATGATCTATACATTGGGTTAGCTTTATTAACAGCAAATGCTAAATTAGGCGGAAAAATGTGTCTGCGGAGTCGCCTGCTTATGACATCACCTGTGGCACAGTATGCAAATGAACTGCTTTTCAGTGGGTATTTGTAATTTGCATACAGTGCCACAGGTGATGTCATAACAGCAGACTCCACGGATACATTTAAAACCCATTTTTCTCCTAATTTAGGCATTTTTCTTGCAGTTTTGCTAATACAATATAAAGATCTCATTCAATCATTTTTTTTATGCTCTACGTGCACATTAAAAACAATGTTTGGGTGATACAGTCCCTTTAACTAATGCATTTGCTGCAGAAAGAACATGCAACGTGCAGCCCGGCAGTATATAGGATGGATATACGCACAGACACAATCCAATTAATTAATCAGGGTGGAGATCTCATAGGACCTACCATGATTAATTAATTGGATTGTGTCTGTGCGTATATCCATCCTACATACTGCCGGGCTGCACTTTGCATGCTCTTTCTGCAGCATGTGGAACAAATATGTGTCCCTGGAAACATGGCCGATATTGGCAACTATGCAATCCTTCTTGCACAATGTAATGGTAAAGTTTTTGATGTTTATTCTCCGCATTCACAGAATAGACGATAATATTTAGGTGACAGGAGCCCCTTTAAAAAGCTAAATAAAGAGAACATTTTGGAAATGATCTTTGTTGCTGTTCTATTTTTTTCTTCTTCTGGGATCCCTTTTCTATTCCGTAACTCCCACCGAGCATCCGTACGTCCAAAGGAATTCAATGCATTTCCTGTTACGGATTTTTCCAGCGCCTGCGCTCTGAAACTCATACGGTACTATACACAGAGCTACAGTAAACAGCAGCTCCAACGTAGTGAGTAGGACATCTTTCTGGATGCTGTCGCTTTAAGGAAGATGACATCCCAAGTATTCCTGTCTTATTAACCCCCGGGTCACCGTGATATAACACAGATGTGCAGCGCTGTGATCTGCAACTGATCACTGTCAGATGCTTAGCACACTTTTACCAGAGCTGCTGTCGCAATCCTTGCAGTAGAAAAAAAAAAAAGGAATAAAATGTGTCTTTTAACCCGTCTTTGTGGATATTAGACATGTGCAAAACTAAAAATTTTCGTTTCGATTTCGTCCATTCGGACGAAAATGTTATTTATTTCGTCTAAAACGAATTTCGTTCATTACTGCATTCGTTTCAGACGAAATTCGTTCATTATTTTCGTTTTGTTTAATTCGTTCGTACGAATCAATTGACCTACACATTCCATAAACCGAAATGACGTTCGGTTTATAGACTTTTGGCTTATGGAATACATGTAATACTATTGGCTTTCTATAAACCGAACCAGAGTCCCCATTCAAAGTCCCCATTTAAGGTACGCATAGGACCTTTTGAGTCTCCAGATGCCCCAACATGCGTTAGAAATGAATAACAGCTAAAGGGTTACCAGACCTACCCTTAAAGAAGCATCATTAATATAGCTCCACATGCGTACATTAAACGAACATGTATTTATATAGCGGCAACATATATCGCGCTATGTACAGAGCATAGAAGGGGGGCTACATACTAAGACAAACAAAAACAGACTGATATATGAGGTAGAGAGCCCGGCTCACAGAGCTTACACTCTAGAGGGAGGGGGGGACATGAGACAAATAAGTGAGTGAAGAGGTCCAAGGGAAGGTGGTGGTGGTAACAGTATTAGGGATGGATGGAGCTAGGTGGGTTTGGCCAAAGATTAATTATGTGCGTTCTAGATGGATGAGTTGCGCAAGACTTTATCACTATCACTTTTTATCTACAGGAGTGAGAATCACAGATGATGAAGATTCTCCATTTAATCTGGATGGTCATCCGATATAATCAGCTATGGAGAAGCTCGTCTGCATGATCCCCACGGGCTTCACATTACTCCAAAACATGGACACCAATTTGTGTTCTTGTTCTTGTTTTGCCCAAACAGAGAGGATTCGATGAAATGTAGTAACCAACTCCTGTTTGTTGTAAACAGATCTTGAGCAATGATTTTTTTCCCCCAGTATCTGGAACTCATAAGCTTTTTAATGTTTTTGTTCAGAAATAAAGTGGATTTTTTTTGGTATGTCAGTTTCTATTTGTAAAGAGATTCCGAAACGGAAGATGGATTACGACAAAAGAGAGAGCGGAATCGATGTCATACCCGACAATAATCCTGGGCCATGGATTTAACAGGTCTGGTCCAGGTACTACCCTGGGAATCATTCAACTGATATGTACAGTTCTGGGTCACTGCTCCACCCACTGCTTGTCCCATACTGCTGCTTTGGGGCACAGGCATGTAGCTCCACCCACTGCTTGTCCCATACTGCTGCTTTGGGGCACAGGCATGTAGCTCCACCCACTGCTTGTCCCATACTGCTGCTGTGGGGCACAAGCATGTAGCTCCGCCCACTGCCTGTCCCATACGGCTGCTGTGGGGCACAGGCATGTAGCTCCGCCCACTGCCTGTCCCATACTGCTGCTGTGGGGCACAGGCATGTAGCTCTGCCCACTGCCTGTCCCATACTGCTACTGTGGGGCACAGGCATGTAGCTCCGCCCACTGCCTGTCCCATACTGCTGCTGTGGGGCACAGGCATGTAGCTCCACCCACTGCCTGTCCCATACTACTACTGTGGGGCACAGGCATGTAGCTCCACCCATTGCCTGTTCCATACTGCTGCTGTGGGGCACAGGCATTTAGCTCCACCCACTGCTTGTCCCATACTGCTGCAGTGGGGCAAAGGAATGTAGCTCCACCCACTGCCTGTCCCATACTACTACTGTGGGGCACAGGCATGTAGCTCCACCCACTGCCTGTCCCATACTGCTGCTGTGGGGCACAGGCATGTAGTTCCACCCACTGCCTGTCCCATACTGCTGCTGTGGGGCACAGGCATGTAGCTCCACCCGCTGCCTGTCCCATACTGCTGCTGTGGGGCACAGGCATGTAGCTCCGCCTGGGACAGAGGTAGATATCAGCACCGACCGCCTCCAAAAATCAGGACTGTCCAGTACAAAGCAGGACAGTTGGGAGTCATGTAACTAGCGATAATCTCTAAACCAAACAGGATAGCAAGATAATTTACAAAAATGGATTAAACCTGTAAAACAGGTTTATTTTAGTAAAATTAAATTTTGGCATTACTTTCTCTTTAAGAATTAAAGCCATAGCGCTTCAGTGAGTATGAAGACAGGTTTGTCTATTGTTTTAGGATTAGTTCAGATGTCCTGAGCCAATGCTAAAATAAATAAATAAATAAACATTCAAGAAAGAAACACAGAAGTAAATGGGTCAGTAGGGAGAATTGACCCTTCCAAGATGGACAGAGGTAGGGCCTTATCACAGTGCAGAAGGATTTATTAGTCATCTCTGGCAGGCTCAGATAAGAGGCAGCTTTACACACTGAAACATAAACATTATACAGCAGACAATATCACCAAAATGTAAATTGTAATAAATGAAATATGACATTGTTACAGGGAGTTAGTGATGTGAACATCAATGTAAAAATCATTTGTTTGGGTCCTGCCAAGTTCTAGAAGTGTTTACACCTTTAATTGCGAGTATTATAAAGCGACTCTGATTAAAGCTATAATTAATATTTAATATCAGCTACATCATTACACCGCAAACCTGACTCATTGTCCTAAGTCGGGATATCAATTATTCCCATTGGGACATCCTCACTTTAGCTCAAATAGATCAAATTAAAGGATGGAGGGGGGGGGGGGGGGGCTCTTTACACCACATTCAACTGGGGTGGATTAAAAAACAACTGTTGGCAAAAAAAAATGAAGTTCTATTTAAACAAAAGATTGCATCAAGTGTGGGCATTTTACATAGAAATGCTTTGCGGAAAGAAATTAGTTTACTGAACCATCTCTGCTTTTATTGAACTATTTGGGGGCGACATGTCGGATCAAATGGGTCAGCTCTGCCTACGTTTGGTGAGATAGCTCAGTGGGATAATGCATAATTAGCAGCATCTGTACTTATAATCCTTACTGGTAACAGGTTCAATTCCTGGCAGGGTTGACTCTCAGCCCATTTTCTTTCCAAGCTAGATAAAATGAGTACCATTAAATTGGGTAATTTACCTGAGTTTTGCAAATCTCATCTGTAGTGAACACACTTCAGGGGGATAGGCCCCCTAAGGTAAAACATTTCTAGTCCTATATTTATAAGAGGCTTAGAGTTAGTAGTTTTTAGACATGTGCAAAACTAAAATTTTCGTTTCGTTTTCGTCCATTCGGACGAAAATGTTATTTATTTTGTCTAAAACGAATTTTGTTCATAACTGCATTCGTTTCAGACGAAATGCGTTCATTATTTTTGTTTCATTTTATTCGTTCATACGAATCAATTGTCCTACACATTCCATAAACCGAAAGTCTATAAACCGAATGTCGTTCGGTTTATAGACTTTCGGCTTATGGAATACATGTAATGCTATTGGCTTTCTATAAACCGAAGTAGAGTCCCCATTCATACGAATGACGAATGGACGAATGATTTTCGTTTTTTAACCATTTGTTCATTGGGTTTTGTTAGTTTAGCATTTTCGTTATTCGTTTCTCGGACGAATGGACGAAAAAGCTATTTGCTGACGAATATACATTCGTCCGAAAACGAATGCACATGTCTAGAAGTTTTCTAGCTGATGTTGATCCACAGATCCCATTATTCTCAGGTAGCCCCTGATTGGGAACATGCTGGCTGAGTACCATGGGAATTGGAGTACAGCAGCTGGAGAAGTAACTGTTGACCTCTATTACTCTGGTATATAGTTCATTGATGGTCAAAGGAATCCAAACAGCTGGAGGAGCCCCCAGGAAGCTGAAAAACACCAAACATTTCCGCAAAGGCTGCATTAGAGAAATCACATAGCAATAGGGTTTATTATTTTGGGAAAGAAGCAAATAAAGTACAAACAAAGGTCCTCTGAACTTGGCAATAGTTGTGATACTTTTTCAAATTCATTTAATAGATTTTGAAACCTTTGTTTGTTGTTTTTTGCTAAGCCAGGGGACAAGGTGTCAACACAGGAATCCATTTCCACTTTTCAAATTTTGGAATTCTTTTTTTTTTGGGGGGGGAGGGGGGGGGGGCAAAAAAAAAAAGAATTCCAGAATTATTACATTTTGCAGCACAGCGCCACCTGCTGTGTGAATCTGGGAGTTTGAAGAACAGGATCTGCAAATGGCCAACTGAGATGTAAAAGCTTATAGTGTGATCAGCATAAGAGGGACTGTTTCGGCAAAAGTGGGACAGTTGTTACCTATGTATGCAGTGTTTGTATTTTTTTTTTTTTTAGATCTGATGCTACCATTACAGATACTGTTTCTCATACAGTTAATTAGAAAAATTGATTTATTGATTAGGGAAAACGCTTTATCGTTCAGTCATGTGTAACGTGACTCTGGCAACTTAAAAAGACCCTGCCCCTTTAATATTGCTTGGACTGTGAGTGTAGAGAATAAAAATGATGAAAATGATCTATACATTGTGTTAGCAAATTCATTAACTAAGAGAAAAATTGAAAAGTTTCATTGGTGTCGCCTGTTTATCACATAATGTAATGCTAAAATGTTTTATTCATTACATCTGCAGTGTAAAGAATGTTTAGGTGTTTAGGCCACAGCACCCAGGTTGCACCCACATGTCTTTCCAGAACCACAAGCTTGCCCACGCAGGACCTGCCTAGCATCAATATAGCTCTCACAGGTCTTGAAAGAGCACCCAGCTTGCACCCACTGGTCTTGCCACTGCACCTCGATTGCACCCACACAGGGCCGGCGCTACTGTAAAGCCTTAGGACGCCACAAGGGGGGGGGCTGGAAAATTGCCCGCACCCCCCGGCCCGCAGTAAGGGGGTTTACTTACCTCCTTGCTGCTCTGTAGATCCGCGCGGCTGTGAGGGAAGTGTTGTGCGCTCCCCTCCAGCCGTGCACCTTCAATAAAATTTGTTCCAAAAAAAAAAAAAAAAACCTTATTGAAGCCGCGCAGCTGGAGGGGAGTGCACAACACTTCCCTCAAAGCCGCGCGGATCTGCAGAGCAGCAAGAAGGTAAGTACTAGGAAGGGGGGAGGAGGGTGGAAAATCCTGGCATATTGGAGGGGCAAAATCCTGGCATATTGAGGGTCATATTGGAGGGGCAAAATCCTGGCATATTGAGGGGCAAAATCCTGGCATATTGGAGGGGCAAAATCCGGCCATTTTGGTAGGGGCAAAATCCTGGCATATTTAGTGGCAAAATCCTGGCATATTGGAGGGGCAATATCCTGGTATATTTAGTGGCAAAATAGTGTGTCTCAGGTTATGTGTGTATTGGGGTCACTGTGTGTGTGTAAGTGGTAATGGTGTGTGTAAGTGTGTCACTTTCTGTGTGAGGGTGTGTGTGTAAGTGTCACTGTGTCTTTGTAAGGGTGTGTGTGTGTAAGTGGTAAGTGTGTCAGTGTAAGGGTGTGTGGATGTGTGTCTGTGTAAGGGTGTGTGTGTAAGTGTGTGACTGCAAGGGTGTCTTTGTGTTTAAGGGATTCAGTGTGTGTTAGGGTGTCAATGTGCGACAAATTTAGAGCATGCAAGTTGAATATTTAGATGTTTTTTTTTTTTTTTTTATTGTATCCATTATACTTTTATATATATAAAATATATGGAGGGTTGGTGGTGTGGGAAGCGTGGCAGGTCAGAGGAGGAAGGCACCAAAATGCACCTTCGTCTGTGTGGACGAAAATCCTTGCACCGGCCCTGCACCCACAGATCTTGCCAGAGCTCCAAGATTGTACACACACAACTTACAAAGTGATGGACTTGCCAAAAATGATTGACTTGCCAAAGCACCTAGACTGCATCCATGGATCTTGCCCATCATCCAGGTTGCACACATAGGATTTGCTCCAGCACCCAGATTGTACACACAAGATTTGCCCCAGAACCTAGATTGCATCCACTGGACTTGTGTCAGCACACAGATATCCCACACAGGACCAGCACCAGCACCCAGATTGCTTACACAAGATTTGCTCCAGCACCCAGGTTGCACACACAGGATTTGCCTAGCACCCAGATTGCATATACAAGATTTGTTTCAGCACCCAGAGGTCATCCACAGGATTTGCTCAGTACCCAGATTGCATATACAAGACTTGCCCAGCACCCAGATTGCACACACACAATTTGCTCCAACATCTAGTTTTCATTTACAAGACTTGTCCAGCACCGAGATTGCAAATACAGGATTTGCTCTAGCACCCAGATTACATCCACAGATCTTGCCTCAGAACCCAGATTACACATACAGAATTTGCACCAGCACTCAGATTGCACACACAGGATTTATCTCATGCCTGAGTTCCCTGATGTCTAGTGGTGAGGGGTCTACAATATTTTCTCCAGCACCCAAATTGCATCCACAGGTCTTGCCTCAGCACCCAGATTGCACACACAGGATTTGCTCCAGCACCCAGATTGCACACACAGGTCTTGCCTCAGCCTGAGTTCCCTGGGGTGGCAGCTGGATGTGTGTGCATTGTCCAGATGCACAGACATTCTCTCAGGCTGCCTCTTGCACGGGGAATGTGAGAAGCAGCAGCATGAGGGTATGCCTGCCCCCTACAGAGAGAGAGAGAGAGCTGGTGAGGGTATATGTTTTGACCTTTTTTTTCTGTGCAAACACTTTTTAGGTGACAGAGTCATTTTTCTTTTATCCAGTAATATTTTATTTGCCTCAAAATTACAGTAATCAAAAATGTAATTTTACTACAGGAAGTATTGCAACTGAATGTGCATTAATTGGCTGTAATTATGGTAAACATGACTTACATTGTAACCGCACTGTGCTGGGTGTATTTTTCAGTTAATTACATTGATACTCAAATGCATGTAGTTTTACTGAGCATATTACTTCCTGGTGACATGATTCCCCTGAACTGTGGTGTAAGTGGCCCTCTAATGCACTTTGCATCATATCACTGTTTATAAAAGGCCATTTGGATTTACCTATTTTTTTCATAGTTTCAAAATGATCACAATGTCTGTATTGATTAAAGGTAAGCTAGTTATCCTTTTTTGCAGAGCAGAATGTAAAAGTTATGTCTCCCTCAAAAAAATGGCCAAGCATACAGCTGTATGCATGGATTCCGAAAGAGGAGGGTTTAAAGTAAGATCTGTTCAGGTTACTAGGAAGACACAGGTTAGAAATTCGGAAAGTGGCATTTAGAGCAATGGCTGCTTAGAGTACAATTAACAAAATAGATTAAACATTGTTTTTTTTCTGGTAGTGAGGCTTTCAATATACTTTAATTATAACTAATGCTCAGTTAATAGAAGCAATATTTGCATTCCCCCCTCCAAAAGGAATGGCACATCCCCAAGGGGAGTGGTTCTCATCATATTTCAACATGCATCCAACCCAACATTGTCTGAACCCATAGCTGTCATGTTATCAAACAGGAAACTTTGAAAGACATTCCCAAGAATTCTCTGTATCCAAAAAACAAACAAAACCCCCTCTAGCATGTACAAGTTAAATACTAACAGATGCATCAAAGTTACTTTGATGCCTGGAGTGTCCCCCCCCCTAGCAAAATCTAGAAAAACAGAAGAAAAAAAAAGAACCAGAGCAAAAATAATTTATATATAAACATTTCTTTCAGACTTGAGCTATCCGTTAAACTTAAAATGTGGGCTTTTATAAGAGTAATTTTGAAAACTGCAGAACCCCAACGCAGTGGTTTCTTTTACGTACTATGAGGGGCATGTACTAAAAAAAAACGCAAATATATTTTATGTGCAAAACTATTTTTGTGCTTTGCTCCTATTGCAATGTACTAAACATTTAACACTCCAATAGTAAATACGAGAAAATTACGAATAAAAACGGGCAATTTTATGAATATTTTTTCTACCTCTTTTGATAGCGCTCGCTAAAAGCTGGTGTCATTTTCACACGCAAATTAGAATTATTTTTCACAAAATATTCACAAAGCTCTTTAGCGTGGCGCAAATATACTCGCCATTTATTAGCGCAACCGGAAAAATGCACGCTAAATAAAAATAAACGGAAGAGGCGCAAATCAGGGAAAAAGCGCAGAATGTTACAAATAGTCGCAAATTGCTCCTTACTCATGTTTTACCTACTTTTGTCCCACTGCGCTTGTTTAGTAGATGACCCCCTATATCTGCGCAACACCAACCTTTCTTTAAATCAGATATCGAAGTACACGAGAATCAGCTGACACATGGTGAGTCAGGAATGTGTGTGCAATAGCCTTGTGACTGGAAGCAGGTAAAACTGGCTTTCATACAAGACAATAGTATTTGTTTTCTCTCCCCAGCAGTCTACCCAACAGTCCAGTTGCTTTTTATATAAGGACAGGGAAGATGTATATATATTATGGGGCGTGACAATAGACACATGGTATCATTCTCTATATATGTGTTATTGGCTAATCAATGCCCCTAAAAGACCAGAACTATAATGTCCCCAGGTCTAGAACACACGTTGGGGACTCAGTAGGCATCATGTAGATTTTCTGCTGCACTATATAGAACTGTAGAGGACTATATAACTCATACAGGAGCCTATAGACCTACCATTAGTGAGAATGTTCTTGGTCTGCAGGGTAGATGTGCGAGATTTAAATAAAAATAAAATATTGTAAGAGAGAGGAGGTGAGTTCCTAGCTAATTAAATACAAATAAATGACTGTAAGAGAGAGGAGGTGGGTTCCTAGATGACTGTAAGAGAGAGGAGGTGGGTTCCTAGCTAATTAAATACAAATAAATGACTGTAAGAGAGAGGAGGTGGGTTCCTAGCTAATTAAATACAAATAAATGACTGTAAGAGAGAGGAGGTGGGTTCCTAGCTGACTGTAAGAGAGACAAGGTGGGTTCCTAGCTCCTTAAATAAAAATAAATGACTGTAAGAGAGACAAGGTGGGTTCCTAGCTCCTTAAATACACATAATATATTGTAAGAGAGATGGGGTGGGTTCCTGGCTGCTTAAATACAAATAAATGATTGTAAAGGAGAGGAGGTAGACCTAGGTACTTAGTGATGTAGCAAACTTGTCACTGGGAGCTGACAGACTGTTCATTTACCTTTCCCCTGTGTACCTCTTCCTATCATTATCTAACACGGTGTGGCAGATATCTTTTGCCTGGCATCTTTGCTCGCTGTCAAGCAGACTGTCTATCTGATGTGACATTGATTGAGGCATTTTAAAAAAAAATCCCACTATTATACTAGTGGACGGGTAGCCATGCTAATAACTCCGAGCTCCATCGTCTCACAGAATATTTGATCTTGCAACAGGTTGGAAGGTTTCCCAGGATTAGGTGGGGAGGTCCAGAGGGACCTGGTCTTGACAGAGAAGTCTATGTACTTGTCTCTTGTGAAGCAGGAGTATTTTTTAGCAGTGGTGGCAACTTATCTGGGCGTCTTCTGGGTCCCGAATGAAAGTCACCGCTCTATAAAGAGAGACGCATTAGATCTATTTTTGGGGTTGTATTTGGGAAAACGTGTTCTCCACCCAGCCCCACCTGCGAGGACAAATTACAATAGATTTCCTTTGTAAAACGTGAGCTGGATACCACGCCTGCTTCCTTTCCTGCCCTGTTACCTCACCCTGAGCTTTGAACTCACAGTGACCTACTAATGGGATACTCTTATGCCATCATCTATATAGAACTGCCCAGGACTTTTTCCAGAACTTAGGGGTTGTTGTGTGAGCCAACGATAAGGGCTTTTTATTGGTCTATGGGGTCTGAAACTAGATGTTCACTTGGAGGAAACATCACCAGGGGTAGGCACCAGCTACCAGCTGGTGGACATCTACTAAAGTTCTATGGAACCTTCACCGTCTTTGCCAATGACACTGCCCTTCTTGTATGAAACCGTTGCCTATTCCTGTTTAGGACCATGGATGATCCATATCCAGTATTTGGACCAGAAGATGGCCTCATAGGTCTTGACTTAAGACAGTCATGAATCTTCAGAGTCTTTAAGTTTGACATGGCAGGCATAAGTTTTTTTCCTAGACCCCTAGGAGGAGCAGTCCCTAGTTTACATCCAAACCCACTGTCCCTCTTTCCTCCTCTATTCTGGGAGCAAAGAATTTTGTACAAATTCATGTGTGAGTAAGGGTGAGAAATCAATTTATTAAAATGGGCATCCCATAGGAACTGCATTGATCAAATACATGTTATACATCTACCTCCAAGAAATGGAAGATGTGTTGTTTATTGATTTTGATAACTATTCCCTTCATGAAGACCAACTGATCATTCTCGTTCAGTAATAAGCCTAACAGTAGGTATGGAAAATATCTGCTCTCAAAGTACTCTGGGCTACTTATACCATGATGGCAACTATGGAAGTCAAAGGGTGCTATTATAACAATGCATTATACAGGGCCAACTCTGATCTTCTAGCAGGAGAAACTCACCAGACCCTGCACCATGTATATATAGAAGAGCTCAGCTGGCCATGGATAATGCAGAGTTACATCTTTACACACTGTCACTTTATAACAATGTATTATACAGGGCCTACTCTGTTATTCTAGCAGGAGAAACTCACCAGACCCTGCACCATGTATATATAGAAGAGATCAGCTGGCCATGGATAATGCAGAGTTACATCTTTACACACGGTCACTTTATAACAATGCATTATACAGGGCCAACTCTGTTCTTCTAGCAGGAGAAACTCACCAGACCCAGCACCATGTATATATAGAAGAGCTCAGCTAGCCATGGATAATGCAGAGTTACATCTTTACACACGGTCACTTTATAACAATGCATTATACAGGACCAACTCTGTTCTTCTAGAATGAGAAACTCACCAGACCCTGCACCATGTATATATAGAAGAGCTCAGCTGGCCATGGATAATGCAGAGTTACATCTTTACACACTGTCACTTTATAACAATGCATTATACAGGGCCAACTCTGTTCTTCTAGCAGGAGAAACTCACCAGACCCTGCACCATGTATATATAGAAGAGCTCAGCTGGCCATGGATAATGCAGAGTTACATCTTTACACACTGTCACTTTATAACAATGCATTATACAGGGCCAACTCTGTTCATCTAGCAGGAGAAACTCACCAGGCCCTGCACCATGTATATATAGAAGATCTCAGCTGGCCATGGAAAATACAGAGTTACATCTTTACACACTGTCACTATATAACAATGCATTATACAGGGCCAACTCTGTTCTTCTAGCAGGAGAAACTCACCAGACCCTGCACCATGTATATATAGAAGAGCTCAGCTGGCCATGGATAATGCAGAGTTACATCTTTACACACTGTCACTTTATAACAATGCATTATACAGGACCAACTCTGTTCTTCTAGCAGGAGAAACTCACCAGGCCCTGCACCATGTATATATAGAAGAGCTCAGCTGGCCATGGATAACGCAGAGTTACATCTTTACACACTGTCACTTTATAACAATGCATTATACAGGGCCAACTCTGTTCTTCTAGCAGGAGAAACTCACCACGCCCTGCACCATGTATATATAGAAGAGCTCAGCTGGCCAGGGATAATGCAGAGTTACATCTTTACACACTGTCACTTTATAATAATGCATTATACAGGGCCAACTCTGTTCTTCTAGCAGTAGAAACTCACCAGACCCTGCACCATGTATATATAGAAGAGCTCAGCTGGCCATGGATAATGCAG
The DNA here is from genome assembly GCA_036172795.1 of Pelodytes ibericus. Classification (NCBI taxonomy): domain Eukaryota; kingdom Metazoa; phylum Chordata; class Amphibia; order Anura; family Pelodytidae; genus Pelodytes; species Pelodytes ibericus. The sequence goes on along the minus strand of CM069860.1, from coordinate 10,122,616 downwards.
AGTTACATCTTTACACACTGTCACTTTATAACAATGCATTATACAGGGCCAACTCTGTTCATCTAGCAGGAGAAACTCACCAGGCCCTGCACCATGTATATATAGAAGATCTCAGCTGGCCATGGAAAATACAGAGTTACATCTTTACACACTGTCACTATATAACAATGCATTATACAGGGCCAACTCTGTTCTTCTAGCAGGAGAAACTCACCAGGCCCTGCACCATGTATATATAGAAGAGCTCAGCTGGCCATGGATAATGCAGAGTTACATCTTTACACACTGTCACTTTATAACAATGCATTATACAGGACCAACTCTGTTCTTCTAGCAGGAGAAACTCACCAGACCCTGCACCATGTATATATAGAAGAGCTCAGCTGGCCATGGATAATGCAGAGTTACATCTTTACACACTGTCACTTTATAACAATGCATTATACAGGACCAACTCTGTTCTTCTAGCAGGAGAAACTCACCAGGCCCTGCACCATGTATATATAGAAGAGCTCAGCTGGCCATGGATAATGCAGAGTTACATCTTTACACACTGTCACTTTATAACAATGCATTATACATGGCCAACTCTGTTCTTCTAGACGGAGAAACTCACCAGACCCTGCACCATGTATATATAGAAGAGCTCAGCTGGCCATGGATAATGCAGAGTTACATCTTTACACACTGTAACTTTATAACAATGCATTCTACAGGGCCAACTCTGTTCTTCTAGCAGGAGAAACTCACCACGCCCTGCACCATGTATATATAAATAGAAGAGCTCAGCTGGCCATGGATAATGCAGAGTTACATCTTTACACACTGTCACTTTATAACAATGCATTATACAGGACCAACTCTGTTCTTCTAGCAGGAGAAACTTACCAGACCCTGCACCATGTATATATAGAAGAGCTCAGCTGGCCATGGATAATGCAGAGTTACATCTTTACACACTGTCACTTTATAATAATGCATTATACAGGGCCAACTCTGTTCTTTTAGCAGGAGAAACTCACCAGACCCTGCACCATGTATATATAGAAGAGCTCAGCTGGCCATGGATAATGCAGAGTTACATCTTTACACGCTGTCACTTTATAACAATACATTATTCAGGACCAACTCTGTTCTTCTAGCAGGAGAAACTCACCAGACCCTGCACCATGTATATATAGAAGAGCTCAGCTGGCCATGGATAATGCAGAGTTACATCTTTACACACTGTCACTTTATAACAATGCTTTATACAGGGCCAACTCTGTTCTTCTAGCAGGAGAAACTCACCAGACCCTGCACCATGTATATACAGAAGAGCTCAGCTGGCCATGGATAATGCAGAGTTACATCTTTACACACTGTCACTTTATAACAACGCATTATACAGGGCCAACTCTGTTCTTCTAGCAGGAGAAACTCACCACGCCCTGCACCATGTATATATATATAGAAGAGCTCAGCAGGCCATGGATAATGCAGAGTTACATCTTTTCACACTGTCACTTTATAACAATGCATTATACAGGACCAACTCTGTTCTTCTAGCAGGAGAAACTCACCAGACCCTGCACCATGTATGTGTAGAAAAGCTCAGCTGGCCATGGATAATGCAGAGTTACATCTTTACACACTGTCACTTTATAATAATGCATTATACAGGACCAACTCTGTTCTTCTAGCAGGAGAAACTCACCAGACCATGCACCATGTATATATAGAAGAGCTCAGCTGGCCATGGATAATGCAGAGTTACATCTTTACACTCTGTCACTTTATAATAATGCATTATACAGGGCCAACTCTGTTCTTCTAGCAGGAGAAACTCACCAGACCCTGCACCATGTATATATAGAAGAGCTCAGCTGGCCATGGATAATGCAGAGTTACATCTTTACACACTGTCACTATATAACAATGCATTATACAGGGCCAACTCTGTTCTTCTAGCAGGAGAAACTCACCAGGCCCTGCACCATGTATATATAGAAGAGCTCAGCTGGCCATGGATAATGCAGAGTTACATCTTTACACACTGTCACTTTATAACAATGCATTATACAGGACCAACTCTGTTCTTCTAGCAGGAGAAACTCACCAGACCCTGCACCATGTATATATAGAAGAGCTCAGCTGGCCATGGATAATGCAGAGTTACATCTTGACACACTGTCACTTTATAACAATGCATTATACAGGACCAACTCTGTTCTTCTAGCAGGAGAAACTCACCAGGCCCTGCACCATGTATATATAGAAGAGCTCAGCTGGCCATGGATAATGCAGAGTTACATCTTTACACACTGTCACTTTATAACAATGCATTATACAGGGCCAACTCTGTTCTTCTAGACGGAGAAACTCACCAGACCCTGCACCATGTATATATAGAAGAGCTCAGCTGGCCATGGATAATGCAGAGTTACATCTTTACACACTGTAACTTTATAACAATGCATTATACAGGACCAACTCTGTTCTTCTAGTAGGAGAAACTCACCAGGCCCTGCACCATGTATATATAGAAGAGCTCAGCTGGCCATGGATAACGCAGAGTTACATCTTTACACACTGTCACTTTATAACAATGCATTCTACAGGGCCAACTCTGTTCTTCTAGCAGGAGAAACTCACCACGCCCTGCACCATGTATATATATATAGAAGAGCTCAGCTGGCCATGGATAATGCAGAGTTACATCTTTACACACTGTCACTTTATAATAATGCATTATACAGGGCCAACTCTGTTCTTCTAGCAGTAGAAACTCACCAGACCCTGCACCATGTATATATAGAAGAGCTCAGCTGGCCATGGATAATGCAGAGTTACATCTTTACACACTGTCACTTTATAACAATGCTTTATACAGGGCCAACTCTGTTCTTCTAGCAGGAGAAACTCACCAGACCCTGCACCATGTATATACAGAAGAGCTCAGCTGGCCATGGATAATGCAGAGTTACATCTTTACACACTGTCACTTTATAACAACGCATTATACAGGGCCAACTCTGTTCTTCTAGCAGGAGAAACTCACCACGCCCTGCACCATGTATATATATATAGAAGAGCTCAGCAGGCCATGGATAATGCAGAGTTACATCTTTACACACTGTCACTTTATAACAATGCATTATACAGGACCAACTCTGTTCTTCTAGCAGGAGAAACTCACCAGACCCTGCACCATGTATGTGTAGAAAAGCTCAGCTGGCCATGGATAATGCAGAGTTACATCTTTACACACTGTCACTTTATAATAATGCATTATACAGGACCAACTCTGTTCTTCTAGCAGGAGAAACTCACCAGACCATGCACCATGTATATATAGAAGAGCTCAGCTGGCCATGGATAATGCAGAGTTACATCTTTACACTCTGTCACTTTATAATAATGCATTATACAGGGCCAACTCTGTTCTTCTAGCAGGAGAAACTCACCAGACCCTGCACCATGTATATATAGAAGAGCTCAGCTGGCCATGGATAATGCAGAGTTACATCTTTACACACTGTCACTATATAACAATGCATTATACAGGGCCAACTCTGTTCTTCTAGCAGGAGAAACTCACCAGGCCCTGCACCATGTATATATAGAAGAGCTCAGCTGGCCATGGATAATGCAGAGTTACATCTTTACACACTGTCACTTTATAACAATGCATTATACAGGACCAACTCTGTTCTTCTAGCAGGAGAAACTCACCAGACCCTGCACCATGTATATATAGAAGAGCTCAGCTGGCCATGGATAATGCAGAGTTACATCTTGACACACTGTCACTTTATAACAATGCATTATACAGGACCAACTCTGTTCTTCTAGCAGGAGAAACTCACCAGGCCCTGCACCATGTATATATAGAAGAGCTCAGCTGGCCATGGATAATGCAGAGTTACATCTTTACACACTGTCACTTTATAACAATGCATTATACAGGGCCAACTCTGTTCTTCTAGACGGAGAAACTCACCAGACCCTGCACCATGTATATATAGAAGAGCTCAGCTGGCCATGGATAATGCAGAGTTACATCTTTACACACTGTAACTTTATAACAATGCATTATACAGGACCAACTCTGTTCTTCTAGCAGTAGAAACTCACCAGACCCTGCACCATGTATATATAGAAGAGCTCAACTGGCCATGGATAATACAGAGTTACATCTTTACACACTGTCACTTTATAACAATGCATTATACAGGGCCAACTCTGTTCATCTAGCAGGAGAAACTCACCAGGCCCTGCACCATGTATATATAGAAGATCTCAGCTGGCCATGGAAAATACAGAGTTACATCTTTACACACTGTCACTATATAACAATGCATTATACAGGGCCAACTCTGTTCTTCTAGCAGGAGAAACTCACCAGGCCCTGCACCATGTATATATAGAAGAGCTCAGCTGGCCATGGATAATGCAGAGTTACATCTTTACACACTGTCACTTTATAACAATGCATTATACAGGGCCAACTCTGTTCTTCTAGCAGGAGAAACTCACCAGACCCTGCACCATGTATATATAGAAGAGCTCAGCTGGCCAGGGATAATGCAGAGTTACATCTTTACACACTGTCACTTTATAACAATGCATTATACATCACCAACTCTGTTCTTCTAGCAGGAGAAACTCACCAGACCCTGCACCATGTATATATAGAAGAGCTCAGTTGGCCATGGATAATGCAGAGTTACATTTTTAAACACTGTCACTTTATAACAATGCATTATACAGGGCCAACTCTGTTCTTCTAGCAGGAGAAACTCACCAGGCCCTGCACCATGTATATATAGAAGAGATCAGCTGGCCATGGATAATGCAGAGTTACATCTTTACACACTGTCACTATATAACAATGCATTATACAGGGCCAACTCTGTTTTTCTAGCAGGAGAAACTCACCAGACCCTGCACAATGTATAGAAGAATATATAGAAGAGCTCAGCTGGCCATGGATAATGCAGAGTTACATCTTTACACACTGTCACTTTATAACAATGCATTATACAGGGCCAACTCTGTTCTCCTAGCAGGAGAAACTCACCAGGCCCTGCACCATGTATATATAGAAGATCTCAGCTGGCCATGGATAATGCAGAGTTACATCTTTACACACTGTCACTTTATAACAATGCATTATACAGGGCCAACTCTGTTCTTCTAGCAGGAGAAACTCACCAGGCCCTGCACCATGTATATATAGAAGAGCTCAGCTGGCCGTGGATAATGCAGAGTTACATCTTTACACACTGTCACTTTATAACAATGGATTATACAGGGCCAACTCTGTTCTTCTAGCAGGAGAATCTCACCAGACCCTGCACCATGTATATATAGAAGAGATCAGCTGGCCATGGATAATGCAGAGTTACATCTTTACACACTGTCACTTTATAACAATGCATTATACAGGGCCAACTCTGTTCTTCTAGCAGGAGAAACTCACCAGGCCCTGCACCATGTATATATAGAAGAGCTCAGCTGGCCGTGGATAATGCAGAGTTACATCTTTACACACTGTCACTTTATAACAATGCATTATACAGGACCAACTCTGTTCTTCTAGCAGGAGAAACTCACCAGACCCTGCACCATGTATATATATATAGAAGAGCTCAGCTGGCCATGGATAATGCAGAGTTACATCTTTACACACTGTCACTTTATAACAATGCATTATACAGGGCCAACTCTGTTCTTCTAGCAGGAGAAACTCACCAGACCCTGCACCATGTATATATAGAAGAGCTCAGCTGGCCATGGATAATGCAGAGTTACATCTTTACACACTGTCACTTTATAACAATGCATTATACAGGACCAACTCTGTTCTTCTAGCAGGAGAAACTCACCAGACCCTGCACCATGTATATATAGAAGAGCTCAGCTGGCCATGGATAATGCAGAGTTACATCTTTACACACTGTCACTTTATAACAATGCATTATACAGGACCAACTCTGTTCTTCTAACGCATCCAGACCCTGCACCATGTATATATAGAAGAGCTCAGCTGGCCATGGATAATGCAGCGTTACATCTTAGCTCCCACTGTCCAACTCCACCTCTGTCTCTGCACAGATTCTCCTGTTGCACGTTTTGTGTGTTAACACTGCCACCTAGTGACTAGATTGTATTACTGTTTGTGGACAGGTGTAGTCGGGCAAAGCTTATCATCCCACTAAAGGGGTCACACACTGGATGGGTATAAAACCCCATGCTTGCTGAGGTAGGTACATGCCCAGACATTTAAACATTTCTTCCCATATCCATGTATTTGCGGCTATTCTGCTGACACAATGGGGGTCATGTTAATACACAGCACACGCGCGCAGACTGCCAAATAGTGGCGCTATTGGCATGTGAGCCCAAGTGACACTTTGCGGTGCTGGGTTTTTTATACACGACCCTCAAGGTATAGATCATTTTAAAATTGTCCACGTGCGTTGTAGGAACAACGTTTAGGTGATGGAGCCCATTTTTATACGGACCCTTAGGAATTCTGGGACAAGGTTCTAAAAGTGACGCAATCGGTGGTATGGTCACGCCTCCCTGTGACTTGCTTGCGCATGTGCTATTGAAGCCACGCCCAGCCATGACTTCTGCCCTGCCCGACAGACACGGGGTGTGAGTGTTATTAAACCAAGTGTTATTAGCCCATGCGTCTGTTGGGGGTTGGCATTCGCACCCCCATGGTACCTCCTTGGCGGGGAGCATGGGAGACAGAATCCATGAACAGCTGGGGGGGGAGGGGGGTAGTTTGACACCCCTGATTTAGACGTGGGTAACATCTCCTCTCTCAAACTTCAAAAAGCCCCTCAGATCTCAGATGCTTGCAATTCATCCGACAAGTAACCTCTGGCCATGCCCACCTGCCAGTCACTGCCCACCAGTGCTGCCACCACTTCCTTCTCCTACATTTTCCCCACCTTATATGTCTCCTGTCCGCTACTCCGTCTAGATTGTAAGCTTGCGAGCAGGGACCTCATGTATCAGTCTGTCTCTGTTATGTTTATCTGGAGTGTGCCATATTTGTAATCGATGGATTACTTAGTGCCTCGTCATTTTTTTCTCTCTCAAATATTCCTTTTTCTGTAATATAATCTTTCGTAATATCTGCCGCATCAACTGGCTCCAGAGCCTGTGATATAGCGTGAAAAAAAAATTAGCCATTTTAAATCATATCTCCAAATCAATGAGTAAAACACTAGATATGTGCATTCGTTTTCGGACGAATGCATTTTCGTCCGAAAATAGCATTTTCATCCATTCGTCCGAAAAACGAATAACGAAAATGCTAAGCTAACGAAAGCCGAATAAACGAATGGTTAATAAACGAAAATCATTCGTTCATTCGTCCATTCGTAGTACTATTGCATTCTATAAGCCGAAATAGAGTCGGTTTATAGAATACAATAGCATAGTACACTTACATTCCATAAACCGACATAATGAACGACTTTCGGTTTATGGAATGCATGTAAGTCTATTGGCATTCTATAAACCGAAAGTTCGGTTTATAGAATAGCAATAGGATTACATGTATTACATAAGCCGACAGCCTATAAAGTTTATGAATGGAGACTCTGTCTCCGTGTAGTGAAATGCCGACAGCCTATAAACCGAACGATCGGTTTATAGTCTGTCGTCTTATGTAATACATGTAATCCAATTGCTATTCTATAAACCGAACGTTCGGTTTATAGAATAGCAATAGGATTCCATGTATTCCATAAGCCGAAAGTCTATAAACCGATCGTTCGGTTTATAGACTTTCGGCTTATAGAAAACATGTAGTACTATTGCCTTTCTATGAACCGAACGAGAGCCCCATTCATAAGAATTTCTTATGAATGGGGCTCTCATTTGGTTTATAGAAAGCCAATAGTATTACACGCATTCTATAAAACGAACGAATAAAACTAAACTAAACGAAAATAATAAACGAATTTCGTCTGAAACGAATGCAGTAATGAACGAAATTCGTTTTAGACGAAATAAATAACATTTTCGTCCGAATGGACGAAAACGAAACGAAAATTTTAGTTTTGCACATGTCTATAAAACACCTACCAACGCGTTTCGCACTATCCAGGGCGCCTTTCTCGCTGAAATTACCATGAATCTCGGCAGCACCTTTGTTGATTTGTGTAAAGAGACAATCGCTCTCTCAGAATAGAATTGTTTTCCTGCTAATTGACCTATTATTAGGCTTCATATTAAAGCTTTAATTTCTGCTCATTCTTCTCCTCCCTTTGTCAATATTACCTGCCTTGTTAGACTTGTTCTAGCTTCTTTGTTATATCTCACAATGGAATATTATCACAAAAGATAAAAGATAATTATTATTTTTTTCCTGACATCATGAATCCTGTAATTTGTGTCAGTTAAATAAATGTTTTATTTTTTTTGTTCATGTTGATCTGTTATTTGATATATATATATATATTTGTATATGGTGCGTCTGATGTGATTTGAATGTGCACTGAGGCTCAGAGAGGGTCTGGAAACGAATCGGGTCGGCCTTTAGCAGGGTCTGGAATATACACATATACAAATATACACATATACAAATATACACATATGCATATATACATACTGTCAGGGAAGGGGTATCAACGTTTTCCTGGGGGGGGGGGGGTCAAAAACAATATAGAGTCTTATGGGGCAATTTAATCAGTCCGCCTTTTATCATTAGAGATACAGAGAATGATAGGCAGACTAGATAAATGGACAGAAATATAAAAATTTGGCTGTGCCACCCCTTGCCTGTCCTCCTCTGTCCAGGCCGCCCTTTGCATGCTCTTTCTGCAGCATGTGGGACACATATGTGAAACAAGACTGATGTTGGCAACTATAAGAATTCAGGACAGTGATCTCAAATCAGAACTCTCCTCCGTATTTGAGAGGTCTCCCGGGCAACCAGGGGGCAGAACTTAGGAGGTCGCGTGTCAGTGTCTCCAGTGTCCCAGACACCAGATAATATAATTTGTGCTGTGGGATTGTGGACCAAAGTCCTACTGTCCTTGTAGGCATATGGGTAGTCCTGAAAAGCGGGTCAGAGGTAGAGCTTGGCGGGACAGCGGGAATGCCTCCCAAAATATTGACTGTCCCGAACAAAGAGGGACATTTCAGCATGCCTCATTCAGAACTGGTCTGAGTCCCAGAGTCAAGGGATTCAGAGATAGGATTAATTGAGAACATATTTGAGGGCTATTCACAAATAATAATTCTAGGGCAACATTCTGAAAGTGGAACAATCAGCTGGAAACATTCCATTCTGCTTCCATTTTAGAACTTTCCCCATAACTGATCATTTTACACCCTTCATGGTCTCTGTTGTGTAACTTGACAGACTCCGCATTGTCTATTTGCTTTGTCTCTTGATGGGAGAAGGGGCCAAATCTGCTGCCCTCATCCATCCCCCCCCCCCCCCCCCAATAAATAGATGCCATTAAACAGGCGTATTCTTTTTTTTCTCTGCAATTAGACAAAAGACAATAGTGACAATTCTATTAAGTATTCAGGTGTCAAGAATACAAAAAAAAAAACCTACTCTTTTACATCCAACATATTCCATTGTATGATTTTTTTTTACATAATTTCTGTTTGTTCTTGCAAGCTTTCATTAAACAATTCTATTTGCATTTAAACCTTTCTGCACCACGCATTGCACATAATTCTGACTATGAATGTTAGTGTTCTGCTACAGAGCTGGGGGCAGATTCTATACACACACCTTTGTTGTATTTCTGGCCTAAGGTGGTACAACATCCTCCCCCACTGACTTGAGCTGCCTGCTCAGACCCACCAGGGAGCAATATGGTGCTGTGCTGCAAAGGGATGTGGGGGGGAATGGTTCACTGGAAAGAAATATGAGGCAAAGGGGGCAGTGGAAGGGGATGTGGAGGCAATCTGGTATAGTGGAAAGAGAATGCAAGCAAGTGGTGCAACTTGGAGATGTAATAAGGGTTAGGGGGTGCATGAGTTTAGCTCTCTTTGTAAGGAGGCAAATCTTCTCTTATGTCAGAGAGTTGGGGGTCACGTGACCTCCCGACGCTTTGACTACTCAGAGGTTCTGGGAGTGGATAGCAAGTGCCAGGGGCAGGTCCTGTGAGTGCAATCTCCCAAATGGGATAAATCCTTGTGCCATGTAGGTTCTGGGGGTAAGTCCTTGGTGCAAAGTGTGTGCTGGTGCAAGTATTGTCAGTACAATCTGGGTGCTGGTGCAAGTCCTGTGAGTGGAATGCATGCTGGGGCAAGTACTGTGAACGGGAATGGGTGCTGTGGCATGTTATATGTGTGCAATAAGAGCACTATGAGTACAATGGCAACAGATGTGGGACACCTAAGGCCTGGTATCGTCCTCAATACTCTCTACCTCCAAAAAACTGCACCTAAAATGCCAGTGAGTTATTGCTGTTGATCCAGCAGCAGTACTGCTTATCCTTATTGGGTTTCACAGGAATTAGAAGCCCCGGTTATATTAGGTTCAATGTAAAACAATAGGAGAACTGGAAATAGTTCTAAAGTAGAAATAAGTATATTAAACACATGTACCAACATACAGAAAAAATGCTGGATAGATAATCAAAGATATCCAAATTCCTACTCCAAAGCTTTTTAATTAAAGGGACTGTGAATATAGAGAATGAAAAACGGTGAAAAATGATCTATACATTGTGTGAGCAGAACTGCCAGCAAATGCCTTAATTAGGAGAAAAATGGGTTTTAAATGTGTCCGTGGAGTCGCCTGCTTATGACATCACCTTGTAGCTTTATATGCAAATGAACACATTTTCAATGAGGAAAATACCATAATTATCTTATTTTATCCATTTGCTTGCAATGCTGCTAACTCAATGTATAGATCACAGTATTGCAACATATTTATTACGCAGCTTGGCTTTGCATGGTGTTAGACAAGTAACTAAGTTACAGATAAGTAACTAGGGAAGCTTTCTTTCTCGATGGCTATATGTTACTGTTACTCTGGAGTAACTAAGTTGCAGAGGGCCTTCAGTTTGTGATAATAAGCGGCCGATCGTGTTTCCAAATACCCTGAAAATAGATTTGACAAAGAGTGAAAAGTTGGAGAGGAAAAAAAAAATCCCCAGTAAAACTAAACAGTGGACTATGGTGAACTGAGAGGAGAATTGCTAACATCAGGCACGTTAGCAGGTATCCATAGTGTGTGCTTTGGGACAGTCCCAGTTTTGTGAAGCAAACCCGATGTCCCGTCGAGACCAAATCGGTCCCACTTTTTCGGGACAGAGGTAGAGCTGCAATTCCACAGTGAACACGGAAAGTCTCCAAAAATGTCACCCCAGCCAATAGATGTACAGGGACATTACTTTAATTAGCTTTCACATCATGTATTAATTCACATTAACTGTTGTCTTATATACAATAGATCAGGCATAGTTGCCAACATCGGCCTTGTTTCCAGGCAGGCCTAGGGCACCAGCATTGTGGGGGAGCATGCTACATGTATCCCGGTGTCAGGAAGCCACGAGATTATTATAATATATATATGTATTTTTTAACATGTGTGTAACGCTGGCCAGGGGCGCGGACTGGTGCCGAGGTGAGCAGCATTGGGGAGGAGAGAGGGAACTGACACCAGGCATTTGGGAGGAAGGGGGGACGACTGACACCAGGCATTGGGAGGGGGGGGGGGGGGAGAATGACACCAGGCATTGAGAAGGAGGGGGGGGGGGACTGACACCAGGCATTGGGGAGAAGGGGAAGAACTGACACCAGGCATTGGGGAGGAGGGGGGGGACTGACACCAGGCATTGGGGGGGGGGGGGGGCGGGGGGGAATGACACCAGGCATTGAAAAGGAGGGGGGGGACTGACACCAGGCATTGGGGAGGAGGGGAAGAACTGACACCAGGCATTGGGGGGGGGGGGGGGACTGACACCAGGCATTGGGAGGGGGGGGGGGATGACACCAGGCATTGGGGAGGGGGGGGGGACTGACACCAGGCATTGGGAGGGGGGGGGAATGACACCAGGCATTGAGAAGGAGGGGGGGGGGGACTGACACCAGGCATTGGGGAGGAGGGGAAGAACTGACACCAGGCATTGGGGAGGAGGGGAGGACTGACACCAGGCATTGGGGGAGGAGGGGGGGGACTGACACCAGGCATTGGGGAGGAGGGGGGAGAAGTGATACCAGGCATGGGGGGGAGGGGGGGGGAATTACGCCAGTCATTGGGAGGGGGGAAAAGAGTGACACCAGTCACTGGGGGGGGGGGGGGGGGAGTGACACTAGTCATTTGGAGGGGGGTGGGAAGTGACACCAAGCGAGACAGACAGGGTTGAAGTAGAGGGACAGCGTGACAGACAGGGATGGCGGAGAGAGAGAGCAAGACAGACAGAAAGGTATGGAGCAGGCGGTGCCAATGATAAGATTGCATTGCATGTGTGACTGTTTGTGATTGTGTTCTGCATGTGCCATTGCATGTGTTATCTGTGGCTGCATCTGACATTGCATGTATGTGCACATGTGCCTGCATATGTATGTGTTACTGCATGTGTAAATGCCTGAGGGTAGGATCAGCAAGGGGTGGCAAAATATATGTTCGTCTAGGGCGGCAACAAGTCTTGCACCAGCCCTGTTTCCAGGGACACATATTTGTTCCACATGCTGCAGACAGAGCATGCAAAGTGCAGCCCAGCAGTATGTAGGATGGATACACGCACAGACACAATCCAATTAATTAATCACGGTAGGTCCTATGAGATCTCCACCATGATTAATTAATTGGATTGTGTCTGTGCGTATATCCATCCTACATACTGCCCGGCTGCAGTTTGCATGCTCTTTCTGCAGCATGTGGAACAAATATGTGTCCCTGGAAACATGGACGATGTCTGCAACTATGGATCAGCTCATGATCCATGGAATCACAGAGTGGTGATACTGGTGGGATCACAAAGTGATTCATAAGATCTTGCTAAACTTCTGCCTTAAACCCAAAAGGCAGATTGTGTGCCCCAGTAGCTCCCTAGGTGCCCTGGGGGGCAGTTAACGGGGTTTAACTGTATTAATATCAATTTTTCTAACAATTGTAACTTTATCAGTGTTGTTTTATTGTTTTCCGCTATGGAAAGTCATCACTAGCCAACCTTGCAAACTATAGTAAGTGTTGGTCTCCAAACTCCACGACCTCTAGGTCATCACCCCAGGTCACTGGCTAGCATTGTTAGAAGAGATGAATGGGTTTACTGGAATTCATGGCCAGTCACACCTTCTGGTATGTCAGGATGGTCTGGATGCTGGGGGTTTTCATAAGAATATTATTTTTAGGTTTTTTTTTTTCCCATGGTGCTGGTTGTGTGTTTAGCATTAGACCATTAGCTTTATGTTGTTTGCTAGGATGTATCTTATCTCTCAAGTGCTATTTGTAGCAGGGGCTAATGTTTGGGAGAGCAGGACTTAGTATCTATCTGACTGGGGGTATCATATCCCAGCACCCCAAAGCCATTCACATCGTTAGCGTCACCGGTGCCAGACCTGTGCCAGAAAGAAACTATATCACTGTCTGGGACTGGCTAAATATATACTGATAGTAACTATAGTATATCACTACATGTGGCTGGCTAAATATATACTGATAGTAACTATAGTATATCACGGTCTGTGGCTGGCTAAATATATACTGATAGTAACTATAGTATATCACTGTCTGGGGCTGGCTAAATATATACTGATAGTAACTATAGTATATCACTGTCTGGGGCTGGCTAAATATATACTGATAGTAACTATAGTATATCACTGTCTGTCGCTGACTATATATATACTGATAGTAACTAAAGTATATCACTGTCTGGGGCTGGCTAAATATATACTGATAGTAACTATAGTACATCACTGTCTGGGGCTGGCTAAATATATGTTGTTAGTAACTATAGTATATCGTTGTCTGGGACTTGCTAAATTTATACTGATAGTAACTATAGTATATCTTTGTCTGGGACTGGCTTCATTTATACTGATAGTTTCCATAGTATATCATCACTGTCTGTGGATGGCTAAATATATACTGATAGTAACTATAGTTTATCGTTGTCTGGGGCTGGATAAATATATACTGATAGTAACTATAGTATATCACGGTCTGTGGCTGGCTAAATATATACTGATAGTAACTATAGTATATCACTGTCTGGGGCTGGCTAAATATATACTGATAGTAACTATAGTATATCACTATATGTGACTGGCTAAATATATACTGATAGTAACTATAGTATATCACGGTCTGTGGCTGGCTAAATATATACTGATAGTAACTATAGTATATCACGGTCTGTGGCTGGCTAAATATATACTGATAGTAACTATAGTATATCACTGTCTGGGGCTGGCTAAATATATACTGATAGTAACTATAGCATATCACTGTCTGTCGCTGACTATATATATACTGATAGTAACTAAAGTATATCACTGTCTGGGGCTGGCTAAATATATACTGATAGTAACTATAGTATATCTTTGTCTGGGACTGGCTTCATTTATACTGATAGTTTCCATAGTATATCATCACTGTCTGTGGATGGCTAAATATATACTGATAGTAACTATAGTTTATCGTTGTCTGGGGCTGGATAAATATATACTGATAGTAACTATAGTATATCGTTGTCTGGGGCTGGATAAATATATACTGATAGTAACTATAGTACATCATTGTCTGGGGCTGGCTAAATATATACTGATAGTAACTATAGTATATCGTTGTCTGGGGCTGGATAAATATATACTAATAGTAACTATAGTACATCATTGTCTGGGGCTGGCTAAATATATGCTGATAGTAACTATAGTATATCGTTGTCTGGGGCTGGATAAATATATACTAATAGTAACTATAGTACATCATTGTCTGGGGCTGGCTAAATATATGCTGATAGTAACTATAGTACATCACTACCTGAGGCTGGCTAAATATATACTGATAGTAACTATAGTATATCGTTGTCTGGGACTGGTTAAATATATACTGATAGTTTCCATAGTATATCATCACTGTCTGGGGCTGGCTTTTTGTAGTTTTTGGGATATTGCAGTAAGCAGATGAGTTGCCCCTCATTGCCACGAACACATCACGCGTATACATTGACCCTCGTTGCCAAAATGTTAGCGCTGCCACAATATTTAGTGAAACTATTGCACATTGTCACAGAAAAACCTATATTACGTACATGACAATTAATAATAAAAATTAGCAGCATAAAAATGTACACATAATACATTACTGTGCAGTCTATCTCCCATGCCATGTATTACAGTACCCCTACAACTTCCCCCCATCATGTTTCAGTTCTCTTATGACCTCCCCAGAGCATCAAACAAGACCAAAAAACAATCCTGTTCATCCAGGTTACAAAGCCTAGCTTTCAAACCAGTTCTATATTGGTAGATACTTCTCGTCTCTTGGGGCCTGGGGGTCTTATCATAGGAGGGGAGGAGGTAGACAGGAAAATCAAACATGCCAGCTATTCTTATGTAAATTGACCTGTAGAAACTCGATGGGAGAAAAAGGTGTTCAGTGGGGGGTTCAGGCTAGTATATAATGGAAGACTGGGAGAGACACAAGACCAAAGGGCACTAGGTGATACCAAAACTCTCACCCTCTGCCCTTTTCTTCCACTTGGAACTTGGCTCAAGGAATGGGTCTTTTCACCATGCATTTCCTAATATTGCTGAGTACCCTTGGCAGTCTGGGTTTTACCTTCCCAACACAGGTGAGTCTATAGCTAGGACACAAGGTATAGAAATATCAGGGCACAGCCAACATTTGCTAATCTCTCTTAAAGCTACTTTAAAAGCACCTATCCTAGATTTTTAAAAAAATGGAGATTTAATCACTCCATATGGCTATATCACGCTTAGCCAACCACTGCCCCAATTTCTCTGGGGTCTGCACTAGAATGCAATATAGAGAGCACTTGTAGGTGGGAGGGTGGGGATGCTACCCCCAAATACTGGGCAGGCTCAAATTATTCATTTCAAGGTCACCTCTTGCTTTTTTCTAAAAAAAACCCAACTTGTCTAGGCCCTTTCCTCTAGATTATAAGCTCTGTGAGCAGGGCTCTCTGCCTCAGGTATCAGTCTGTTACTCTAGATTATAAGCTCTGTGAGCAGGGCTCTCTGCCTCAGGTATCAGTCTGTTACTCTAGATTGTAAGCTCTGCGAGCAGGGCTCTCTATCTCATGTATCAGTCTGTTCCTCTAGATTGTAAGCTCTGCGAGCAGGGCTCTCGGCCTCAGGTATCAGTCTGTTCCTCTAGATTGTAAGCTCTGCGAGCAGGGCTCTCTGCCTCAGGTATCAGTCTGTTCCTCTAGATTGTAAGTTCTGCGAGTAGGGCTCTCAACCTCATGTATCAGTCTGTTCCTCTAGACTGTAAGCTCTGCAAGCAGGGCTCTCTGCCTCAGGTATCAGTCTGTTCCTCTAGATTGTAAGCTCTGCGAGCAGGGCTCTCTGCCTCAGGCATCAGTCTGTTCCTCTAGATTGTAAGCTCTGCGAGCAGGGCTCTCTGCCTCAGGTATCAGTCTGTTCCTCTAGATTGTAAGCTCTGCGAGCAGGGCTCTCTGCCTCAGGTACCATTCTGTTCCTCTAGATTGTAAGCTCTGCGAGCAAGGCTCTCTGCCTCAGGTATTAGTCTGTTCCTCTAGATTGTAAGCTCTGCGAGCAGGGCTCTCTGCCTCATGTATCAGTCTGTTCTTGTTCGTCTGTCTTAGTATGTAGTCCCCTCTATGCTCTGCCCCTAGTGTTACATAAATTGTTGGCGCCATATAAATAAATGTTAATAATCCAATGTCTTGACAGAAACTGGACCAGGGGAACAGAAGACATCCAAGAGAAGTACAAAGTACCAGTAAGTAGAAACCATTCTGTTGTATGCAACTTTTAATTCAAATCTGCCACTATCTTAACTGTGTCTTTAAATCCAATTACTGTACTGGTTTCTGCTGAAAGGCAATTCCACGGATCCACTACTCTTTTTGATACATAAGGATCTACTCAACAAAGAGAGAATTGCAGGGAACCGAGATGGGAATCTCCAACTTTAGGCCAATGCGAAACGTTCTCCAACGCAGCTCAATGGTTGGATTTTTCCAACTCAGCTACTTTGGCCTTACAATTCTCACTTCCTTGTAATTCACTCTTTGTTGAGTAGACTTTATAGTGTTTTTTCGGCTGTTGTGTGTAGTGACGAAAAGGAGTTACACTTGGCCACACGTGTGTTAACTTTAGATTTCAGTAAAATGCACTGTTTTACTGTATTGACGTCACTTTATAAATGTAGCTGAGATAGCCAAAAGATAATGTACATATAAGTGAGGCTGAGCCATCCAAAAAAATGCCTACTCCATGTAAATCCCATAATGGGGTAACTCTGCTCACTGGTAGATATGATAGTATCAGGCTGAACTCTTTCATGGCCCCAAAAATGCCATATTTATTCTTTGCCGTTTCGTTTTTGTTTAGTAAATTGTAAATAATCCAAAACAAATAATAATGTCTAATTTTTGCATAAATGTGATACACTTTGATACTTGTATTCTAATGATTTAAATTCGTATTTTATACAAATTCACAGACACCACCAAAAATTCCACCGCCTTCGAGAAAATATATAAAATCAACCAGGAAAGTGGTAAGTTAATCCATTTTGTTATTTTACGACCTTCGACTTAGATCTTTTAGCTTGCGTAACTCTATCAGGTGGCAGACATGTTGTTTAGAACCTTGGGTCAATTTTGCTTCATCTTGGATCAGATGACCCAGTATTCTAAACAACATGTCTGCCTTCTGCTAAAGCTACACATTTGTATGTAAAATCTTTTCATTTTCAATTAAACATGACTTCACTTTTTGCCTCAAAGTCAGAATTGTCTCTTGATTGTTTTTAAGGGTTAAAAATAAAATATTGAACTATGTTTCTGTTTTTATGAAATTGGCTTCATTATTATATTTTCTCTATTTAATTTGCTGTCAAACTAAAAGATTGCTCTATTCAGTTAATTATTACTGGTTTTTTTACCTTCTTAGGTACTGTTAAATTAATAGATTGCTCTATCCAGTTAATTATTACTGTTTTTTTTTTTTTTTTACCTTCCTAGGTACTATTTTGAATTCCAGGTATATTATTACACAGGGGGATATTGCTATGCGTCTTGGTCGGATAGCTAGCACTTGTTCAATGAACATTTGTCTATGGCCTAAATCTGCGGACGGCATGGTCTATATTCCATATACAGCATCCAGTGACTACAGTAAGTATGCAAAAGCGACTACAGTAAGTATGCAAAAGCTAAATCTGCACAATATACTGTTCTGCTGGGTAAATTGAAGACACATAACCCTGATAGACCCAATATCTACCAAGATATATTTTTATTGAATAATAAGATTGCTGTATAGTGGCCACATTACAAATATGTGCATACAGAATAAACTATGAAATAATTGGCACTAGACTAGGGAGTCCCCTGCTGTCTATATGAACAGTCAGTTTTTTATTATTATTACCTCTGGTTCTCAAAATGTGCACATAAGAACAGTAAAAAGATGTATGCTTTCGGTACTCATTGTGAAAATGATATCCTCAAAAATGTAATATAGTCCAGCAATAAATCTATTGACATGTAGTAAAATAACAAATGTAAATGGTAAGTAGACACAGTATACACAGTTTATATTTTAAAGAGACAGAGAAAAGCTCTTCTTAGACCTGACACCTACTCTTCATCAGAGGTCATAATGTAAATGATAAACTGAACACTAAAAAAATAATAATAAAGAATATGCACAGGTCAGGGTTAAGAGTGAAAGAAAGAGAATGGGAAGGGCACAGGGAGAGACGTTATTCTGTAATATAGGTTTTAATCCCTCTCCATTACCATCTTTCCCATCTGCACTATATTAAATATTCATATTTTGTTTTGTTTTTTTATTTTTTTTATCCTGTCTCGTTGTTGATAGCCCTCACTTAAATTTCTCTCCTGAGAGTGAGTGGTGTTTAACCCTGCTTTTTTTGTGTGATTTTTCAGAGTTTATGGAGTTGGCAATTCTGAGGACTGCTTTCAGTAAGATTTCGGACGCTACTTGCATCCGTTTTGTTCCCCGTTCAACAGAGATTGACTACATCAGCTTTGAAAATCTAAACGGGTATGTACACGTAATTGTCTATACGCCCTCTATCCGAAGACCAAGAGTTAAGGTTCATCATTCCTTGGTTGTCCTCTCGCTCAGTAGTCAATGATCACGTCAGGCCTCATGGGCCATTGATCTTTATTCTTTTAACTGGGGCCGTTTTTTCAGTCCGCTGATGACGCCTTCAGTAGAGTTAATCCACTAATAATATTAGACGGGGGAGGTTTATTTAGAGAGAACAGCCATCCAGTAGCCAGAGTAGCATAGAGACTCACGAGTGGCAGTGGTATTAATGATTCATATGGGGGACAAAAGACCCTACTGCCTTTTTATACTGGGTAAAAAAAATTAAGTGCATTATTGCTCTTACTCCATGCCTCTGTGGATCGATCCCTCTCATTTCTGTTCACTCGTACACTCATTACTGTGTACTGCTACTCTTATGGGTGGAGCATCCATGGAATTATAGATATTATAGGTGGAGCATTGATGGAATTATAGATATTATGGGTGGAGCATCATTGGAATGGGCCAAATTTAAGCACCAAACACCACTACCAGGACTATAGCGGTCCCTTTAATTAAAAAATGATATGTATATTTCTTCACGTAAAGGCCACTGATGGTCCGTGGTGGGTGTTAACCACGGCAAAATTAGAAAGGGAGTAAGACTAATATTTAGGCTCAGACACTTGCGTCTCACAGTCTCCACATTCCCAGCTGTATTTCAAGCAAGTGGAAGAGGGTCTTTACTGATATCCATTCCCGGTTGGTTGGTGGCTGCCATTTTGGAATGTAGATACCTCTGCTGAGTTATATGTTTCTGTGGGCCATGCTCGCTCTTACTCTTGTTAAAAGAGTGATAAGAAAGTGCTGAACAGCTATATGCCAGATAAACATCCCTGTGGTCTTTATTTTCAGATGTTGGTCTACGGTGGGCAAAGCAGGGGGATTACAGGTTATCTCCCTCCAGAAACCCGGCTGTACATTAACAGGGATCGTTACCCATGAGATCTTGCATGCGCTAGGCCTTCACCATGAGCATGTGAGAAGGGACAGGGATCAGTATATCAGCGTTCTGTGGGACAATATCATACCCGGTAAGTTCCTCACACCTGCTGTGTAATTCATACGCTTGTTTCCGTGTGCTCATAAATACTATGGGTGGAGTATCAGCAGAATCATAGATACTATGGGTGGAGTATCAGCAGAATCATAGATACTATGGGTGGAGTATCAGCGGAATCATAGAGACTATGGGTGGAGTATCAGCAGAATCATAGATACTATGGGTGGAGTATTAGCGGAATCATAGATACTATGGGTGGAGTATCAGCGGAATCATAGATACTGTGGGTGGAGTATCAGTGTAATTATAGATACTATAGGTGGACTATCAGTGTAATTATAGATACTATGGGTGGAGTATCAGCGGAATCATAGATACTATGGGTGGAGTATCAGCAAAATCATAGGTACTATGGGTGGAGTATCAGCGGAATCATAGATACTATGGGTGGAGTATCAGTGTAATTATAGATACTATGGGTGGAGTATCAGCGGAATCATAGGTACTATGGATGGAGTATCAGTGGAATCATAGGTACTATGGGTGGAGTATCAGTGGAATCATAGATACTATGAGTGGAGTATCAGCGGAATCATAGATACTATGGGTGGAGTATCAGCGGAATCATAGATACTATGGGTGGAGTATCAGTGGAATCATAGATACTATGGGTGGCGTATCAATGGAATCATAGATACTATGGGTGGAGTATCAGTGTAATTATAGATACTATGGGTGGAGTATCAGTGGAATCATAGATACTATGGGTGGCGTATCAATGGAATCATAGATACTATGGGTGGAGTATCAGTGTAATTATAGATACTATGGGTGGAGTATCAGCGGAATCATAGGTACTATGGATGGAGTATCAGTGTAATTATAGATACTATGGGTGGAGTATCAGTGTAATTATAGATACTATGGGTGGAGTATCAGTGTAATCATAGATACTATGGGTGGAGTATCAGTGTAATCATAGATACTATGGGTGGAGTATCAGTGGAATCATAGGTACTATGGGTGGAGTATCAGTGGAATCATAGGTACTATGGGTGGAGTATCAGTGTAATTATAGATACTATGGGTGGAGTATCAGTGTAATTATAGATACTATGGGTGGAGTATCAGCGGAATCATAGGTACTATGGATGGAGTATCAGTGTAATTATAGATACTATGGGTGGAGTATCAGTGTAATTATAGATACTATGGGTGGAGTATCAGTGTAATTATAGATACTATGGGTGGAGTATCAGTGTAATTATAGATACTATGGGTGGAGTATCAGTGTAATCATAGATACTATGGGTGGAGTATCAGTGGAATCATAGGTACTATGGGTGGAGTATCAGTGTAATTATAGATACTATGGGTGGAGTATCAGTGTAATTATAGATACTATGGGTGGAGTATCAGTGTAATCATAGATACTATGGGTGGAGTATCAGTGTAATCATAGATACTATGGGTGGAGTATCAGTGGAATCATAGGTACTATGGGTGGAGTATCAGTGTAATTATAGATACTATGGGTGGAGTATCAGTGTAATTATAGATACTATGTGTGGAGTATCAGTGTAATTATAGATACTATGGGTGGAGTATCAGCGGAATCATAGATACTATGGGTGGAGTATCAGCGGAATCATAGATACTATCGGTGGAGTATCAGCGGAATCATAGATACTATGGGTGGAGTATCAGCGGAATCATAGATACTATGAGCGGAGTATCAGCGGAATCATAGATACTATGGGTGGAGTATCAGCGGAATCATAGATACTATGGATGGAGTATCAGTGTAATCATAGATACTATGCGTGGAGTATCAGTGTAATTATAGATACTATGGATGGAGTATCAGTGTAATTATAGATACTATGGGTGGAGTATCAGTGTAATTATAGATACTATGGGTGGAGTATCAGTGTAATTATAGATACTATGGGTGGAGTATCAGTGTAATTATAGATACTATGGGTGGAGTATCAGCGGAATCATAGGTACTATGGATGGAGTATCAGTGTAATCATAGATACTATGCGTGGAGTATCAGTGTAATTATAGATACTATGGGTGGAGTATCAGCGGAATCATAGATACTATGGATGGAGTATCAGCGGAATCATAGATACTATGGGTGGAGTATCAGTGGAATCATAGATACTATGGGTGGAGTATCAGTGTAATTATAGATACTATGGGTGGAGTATCAATGGAATCATAGATACTATGGGTGGAGTATCAGTGTAATCATAGATACTATGGGTGGAGTATCAGCGGAATCATAGGTACTATGGGTGGAGTATCAGTGTAATTATAGATACTATGGGTGGAGTATCAGTGTAATTATAGATACTATGGGTGGAGTATCAGCGGAATCATAGATACTATGGGTGGAGTATCAGCGGAATCATAGATACTATGGGTGGAGTATCAGTGTAATCATAGATACTATGGGTGGAGTATCAGCGGAATCATAGATACTATGAGCGGAGTATCAGCGGAATCATAGATACTATGGGTGGAGTATCAGTGGAATCATAGATACTATGGGTGGAGTATCAGTGTAATTATAGATACTATGGGTGGAGTATCAGTGTAATTATAGATACTATGGGTGGAGTATCAGTGTAATTATAGATACTATGGGTGGAGTATCAGTGTAATTATAGATACTATGGGTGGAGTATCAGTGTAATTATAGATACTATGGGTGGAGTATCAGTGTAATTATAGATACTATGGGTGGAGTATCAGCGGAATCATAGATACTATGGGTGGAGTATCAGTGTAATTATAGATACTATGGGTGGAGTATCAGTGTAATTATAGATACTATGGATGGAGTATCAGTGTAATTATAGATACTATGGGTGGAGTATCAGTGTAATTATAGATACTATGGGTGGAGTATCAGTGTAATTATAGATACTATGGGTGGAGTATCAGTGTAATTATAGATACTATGGGTGGAGTATCAGTGTAATTATAGATACTATGGGTGGACTATCAGTGTAATTATAGATACTATGGGTGGAGTATCAGTGTAATTATAGATACTATGGGTGGAGTATCAGTGTAATTATAGATACTATGGGTGGACTATCAGTGTAATTATAGATACTATGGGTGGAGTATCAGTGTAATTATAGATACTATGGGTGGACTATCAGTGTAATTATAGATACTATGGGTGGAGTATCAGTGTAATTATAGATACTATGGGTGGAGTATCAGTGTAATTATAGATACTATGCGTGGAGTATCAGTGTAATTATAGATACTATGGGTGGAGTATCAGTGTAATTATAGATACTATGGGTGGAGTATCAGTGTAATTATAGATACTATGGGTGGAGTATCAGTGTAATTATAGATACTATGGGTGGAGTATCAGTGTAATTATAGATACTATGGGTGGAGTATCAGTGTAATTATAGATACTATGGGTGGAGTATCAGCGGAATCATAGATACTATGGGTGGAGTATCAGTGTAATTATAGATACTATGGGTGGAGTATCAGTGTAATTATAGATACTATGGATGGAGTATCAGTGTAATTATAGATACTATGGGTGGAGTATCAGTGTAATTATAGATACTATGGGTGGAGTATCAGTGTAATTATAGATACTATGGGTGGAGTATCAGTGTAATTATAGATACTATGGGTGGACTATCAGTGTAATTATAGATACTATGGGTGGAGTATCAGTGTAATTATAGATACTATGGGTGGAGTATCAGTGTAATTATAGATACTATGGGTGGACTATCAGTGTAATTATAGATACTATGGGTGGAGTATCAGTGTAATTATAGATACTATGGGTGGACTATCAGTGTAATTATAGATACTATGGGTGGAGTATCAGTGTAATTATAGATACTATGGGTGGAGTATCAGTGTAATTATAGATACTATGCGTGGAGTATCAGTGTAATTATAGATACTATGGGTGGAGTATCAGTGTAATTATAGATACTATGGGTGGAGTATCAGTGTAATTATAGATACTATGGGTGGAGTATCAGTGTAATTATAGATACTATGGGTGGAGTATCAGTGTAATTATAGATACTATGGGTGGAGTATCAGTGTAATTATAGATACTATGGGTGGAGTATCAGTGTAATTATAGATACTTTGGGTGGAGTATCAGTGTAATTATAGATACTATGGGTGGAGTATCAGTGTAATTATAGATACTATGGGAGTATCAGTGTAATCATAGATACTATGGGTGGAGTATCAGTGTAATTATAGATACTATGGGTGGAGTATCAGTGTAATTATAGATACTATGGGTGGAGTATCAGTGTAATTATAGATACTATGGGTGGAGTATCAGTGTAATCATAGATACTATGGGTGGAGTATCAGTGTAATCATAGATACTATGGGTGGAGTATCAGTGTAATCATAGATACTATGGGTGGAGTATCAGTGTAATTATAGATACTATGGGTGGAGTATCAGTGTAATTATAGATACTATGGGTGGAGTATCAGTGTAATTATAGATACTATGGGTGGAGTATCAGTGTAATTATAGATACTATGGGTGGAGTATCAGTGTAATTATAGATACTATGGGTGGAGTATCAGTGTAATTATAGATACTATGGGTGGAGTATCAGTGTAATTATAGATACTATGGGTGGAGTATCAGTGTAATTATAGATACTATGGGTGGAGTATCAGTGTAATCATAGATACTATGGGTGGAGTATCAGTGTAATCATAGATACTATGGGTGGAGTATCAGTGGAATCATAGGTACTATGGGTGGAGTATCAGTGTAATTATAGATACTATGGGTGGAGTATCAGTGTAATTATAGATACTATGGGTGGAGTATCAGTGTAATTATAGATACTATGGGTGGAGTATCAGTGTAATCATAGATACTATGGGTGGAGTATCAGTGTAATCATAGATACTATGGGTGGAGTATCAGTGGAATCATAGGTACTATGGGTGGAGTATCAGTGTAATTATAGATACTATGGGTGGAGTATCAGTGTAATTATAGATACTATGTGTGGAGTATCAGTGTAATTATAGATACTATGGGTGGAGTATCAGCGGAATCATAGATACTATGGGTGGAGTATCAGCGGAATCATAGATACTATCGGTGGAGTATCAGCGGAATCATAGATACTATGGGTGGAGTATCAGCGGAATCATAGATACTATGAGCGGAGTATCAGCGGAATCATAGATACTATGGGTGGAGTATCAGCGGAATCATAGATACTATGGATGGAGTATCAGTGTAATCATAGATACTATGCGTGGAGTATCAGTGTAATTATAGATACTATGGATGGAGTATCAGTGTAATTATAGATACTATGGGTGGAGTATCAGTGTAATTATAGATACTATGGGTGGAGTATCAGTGTAATTATAGATACTATGGGTGGAGTATCAGTGTAATTATAGATACTATGGGTGGAGTATCAGCGGAATCATAGGTACTATGGATGGAGTATCAGTGTAATCATAGATACTATGCGTGGAGTATCAGTGTAATTATAGATACTATGGGTGGAGTATCAGCGGAATCATAGATACTATGGATGGAGTATCAGCGGAATCATAGATACTATGGGTGGAGTATCAGTGGAATCATAGATACTATGGGTGGAGTATCAGTGTAATTATAGATACTATGGGTGGAGTATCAATGGAATCATAGATACTATGGGTGGAGTATCAGTGTAATCATAGATACTATGGGTGGAGTATCAGCGGAATCATAGGTACTATGGGTGGAGTATCAGTGTAATTATAGATACTATGGGTGGAGTATCAGTGTAATTATAGATACTATGGGTGGAGTATCAGCGGAATCATAGATACTATGGGTGGAGTATCAGCGGAATCATAGATACTATGGGTGGAGTATCAGTGTAATCATAGATACTATGGGTGGAGTATCAGCGGAATCATAGATACTATGAGCGGAGTATCAGCGGAATCATAGATACTATGGGTGGAGTATCAGTGGAATCATAGATACTATGGGTGGAGTATCAGTGTAATTATAGATACTATGGGTGGAGTATCAGTGTAATTATAGATACTATGGGTGGAGTATCAGTGTAATTATAGATACTATGGGTGGAGTATCAGTGTAATTATAGATACTATGGGTGGAGTATCAGTGTAATTATAGATACTATGGGTGGAGTATCAGTGTAATTATAGATACTATGGGTGGAGTATCAGTGTAATTATAGATACTATGGGTGGAGTATCAGCGGAATCATAGATACTATGGGTGGAGTATCAGTGTAATTATAGATACTATGGGTGGAGTATCAGTGTAATTATAGATACTATGGATGGAGTATCAGTGTAATTATAGATACTATGGGTGGAGTATCAGTGTAATTATAGATACTATGGGTGGAGTATCAGTGTAATTATAGATACTATGGGTGGAGTATCAGTGTAATTATAGATACTATGGGTGGAGTATCAGTGTAATTATAGATACTATGGGTGGACTATCAGTGTAATTATAGATACTATGGGTGGAGTATCAGTGTAATTATAGATACTATGGGTGGAGTATCAGTGTAATTATAGATACTATGGGTGGACTATCAGTGTAATTATAGATACTATGGGTGGAGTATCAGTGTAATTATAGATACTATGGGTGGACTATCAGTGTAATTATAGATACTATGGGTGGAGTATCAGTGTAATTATAGATACTATGGGTGGACTATCAGTGTAATTATAGATACTATGCGTGGAGTATCAGTGTAATTATAGATACTATGGGTGGAGTATCAGTGTAATTATAGATACTATGCGTGGAGTATCAGTGTAATTATAGATACTATGGGTGGAGTATCAGTGTAATTATAGATACTATGGGTGGAGTATCAGTGTAATTATAGATACTATGGGTGGAGTATCAGTGTAATTATAGATACTATGGGTGGAGTATCAGTGTAATTATAGATACTATGGGTGGAGTATCAGTGTAATTATAGATACTATGGGTGGAGTATCAGTGTAATTATAGATACTTTGGGTGGAGTATCAGTGTAATTATAGATACTATGGGTGGAGTATCAGTGTAATTATAGATACTATGGGAGTATCAGTGTAATCATAGATACTATGGGTGGAGTATCAGTGTAATTATAGATACTATGGGTGGAGTATCAGTGTAATTATAGATACTATGGGTGGAGTATCAGTGTAATTATAGATACTATGGGTGGAGTATCAGTGTAATTATAGATACTATGCGTGGAGTATCAGTGTAATTATAGATACTATGGGTGGAGTATCAGTGTAATTATAGATACTATGGGAGTATCAGTGTAATTATAGATACTATGGGAGTATCAGTGTAATCATAGATACTATGGGTGGAGTATCAGTGTAATTATAGATACTATGGGTGGAGTATCAGTGTAATTATAGATACTATGGGTGGAGTATCAGTGTAATTATAGATACTATGGGTGGAGTATCAGTGTAATTATAGATACTATGGGTGGAGTATCAGTGTAATCATAGATACTATGGGTGGAGTATCAGTGTAATCATAGATACTATGGGTGGAGTATCAGTGTAATTATAGATACTATGGGTGGAGTATCAGTGTAATTATAGATACTATGGGTGGAGTATCAGTGTAATTATAGATACTATGGGTGGAGTATCAGTGTAATTATAGATACTATGGGTGGAGTATCAGTGTAATTATAGATACTATGGGTGGAGTATCAGTGTAATTATAGATACTATGGGTGGAGTATCAGTGTAATTATAGATACTATGGGTGGAGTATCAGTGTAATTATAGATACTATGGGTGGAGTATCAGTGTAATTATAGATACTTTGGGTGGAGTATCAGTGTAATTATAGATACTATGGGTGGAGTATCAGTGTAATTATAGATACTATGGGAGTATCAGTGTAATCATAGATACTATGGGTGGAGTATCAGTGTAATTATAGATACTATGGGTGGAGTATCAGTGTAATTATAGATACTATGGGTGGAGTATCAGTGTAATTATAGATACTATGGGTGGAGTATCAGTGTAATTATAGATACTATGGGTGGAGTATCAGTGTAATTATAGATACTATGGGTGGAGTATCAGTGTAATTATAGATACTATGCGTGGAGTATCAGTGTAATTATAGATACTATGGGTGGAGTATCAGTGTAATTATAGATACTATGGGAGTATCAGTGTAATTATAGATACTATGGGAGTATCAGTGTAATCATAGATACTATGGGTGGAGTATCAGTGTAATTATAGATACTATGGGTGGAGTATCAGTGTAATTATAGATACTATGGGTGGAGTATCAGTGTAATTATAGATACTATGGGTGGAGTATCAGTGTAATTATAGATACTATGGGTGGAGTATCAGTGTAATCATAGATACTATGGGTGGAGTATCAGTGTAATCATAGATACTATGGGTGGAGTATCAGTGTAATTATAGATACTATGGGTGGAGTATCAGTGTAATTATAGATACTATGGGTGGAGTATCAGTGTAATTATAGATACTATGGGTGGAGTATCAGTGTAATTATAGATACTATGGGAGTATCAGTGTAATTATAGATACTATGGGAGTATCAGTGTAATTATAGATACTATGGGAGTATCAGTGTAATCATAGATACTATGGGTGGAGTATCAGTGTAATTATAGATACTATGGGTGGAGTATCAGTGTAATTATAGATACTATGGGTGGAGTATCAGTGTAATTATAGATACTATGGGTGGAGTATCAGTGTAATTATAGATACTATGGGTGGAGTATCAGTGTAATTATAGATGCTATGGGTGGAGTATCAGTGTAATTATAGATACTATGATTGGAGTATCAGTGTAATTATAGATACTATGGGTGGAGTATCAGTGTAATTATAGATACTATGGGAGTATCAGTGTAATTATAGATGCTATGGGTGGAGTATCAGTGTAATTATAGATACTATGGGTGGAGTATCAGTGTAATTATAGATACTATGGGTGGAGTATCAGTGTAATTATAGATACTATGGGTGGAGTATCAGCGGAATCATAGATACTATGGGTGGAGTATCAGTGTAATTATAGATACTATGGGTTGAGTATCAGTGTAATTATAGATACTATGGGTGGAGTATCAGTGTAATTATAGATGCTATGGGTGGAGTATCAGTGTAATTATAGATACTATGGGTGGAGTATCAGTGTAATTATAGATACTATGGGTGGAGTATCAGTGTAATTATAGATACTATGCGTGGAGTATCAGTGTAATTATAGATACTATGGGTGGAGTATCAGTGTAATTATAGATACTATGGGTGGAGTATCAGTGTAATTATAGATACTATGGGAGTATCAGTGTAATCATAGATACTATGGGTGGAGTATCAGTGTAATTATAGATACTATGGGTGGAGTATCAGTGTAATTATAGATACTATGGGTGGAGTATCAGTGTAATTATAGATACTATGGGTGGAGTATCAGTGTAATCATAGATACTATGGGTGGAGTATCAGTGTAATCATAGATACTATGGGTGGAGTATCAGTGTAATTATAGATACTATGGGTGGAGTATCAGTGTAATTATAGATACTATGGGTGGAGTATCAGTGTAATTATAGATACTATTGGTGGAGTATCAGTGTAATTATAGATACTATGGGTGGAGTATCAGTGTAATTATAGATACTATGGGAGTATCAGTGTAATTATAGATACTATGGGAGTATCAGTGTAATCATAGATACTATGGGTGGAGTATCAGTGTAATTATAGATACTATGGGTGGAGTATCAGTGTAATTATAGATACTATGGGTGGAGTATCAGTGTAATCATAGATACTATGGGTGGAGTATCAGTGTAATTATAGATACTATGGGTGGAGTATCAGTGTAATTATAGATACTATGGGTGGAGTATCAGTGTAATTATAGATACTATTGGTGGAGTATCAGTGTAATTATAGATACTATGGGTGGAGTATCAGTGTAATTATAGATACTATGGGTGGAGTATCAGTGTAATTATAGATACTATGGGAGTATCAGTGTAATCATAGATGCTATGGGTGGAGTATCAGTGTAATTATAGATACTATGGGTGGAGTATCAGTGTAATTATAGATACTATGGGTGGAGTATCAGTGTAATTATAGATACTATGGGTGGAGTATCAGCGGAATCATAGATACTATGGGTGGAGTATCAGTGTAATTATAGATACTATGGGTGGAGTATCAGTGTAATTATAGATACTATGGATGGAGTATCAGCGTAATTATAGATACTATGGGTGGAGTATCAGTGTAATTATAGATACTATGGGTGGAGTATCAGTGTAATTATAGATACTATGGGTGGAGTATCAGTGTAATTATAGATACTATGGGTGGAGTATCAGTGTAATTATAGATACTATGCAGGGAGTATCAGTGTAATTATAGATACTATGGGTGGAGTATCAGTGTAATTATAGATACTATGCGTGGAGTATCAGTGTAATTATAGATACTATGGGTGGAGTATCAGTGTAATTATAGATACTATGGGTGGAGTATCAGTGTAATTATAGATACTATGGGTGGACTATCAGTGTAATTATAGATACTATGGGTGGAGTATCAGTGTAATTATAGATACTATGGGTGGAGTATCAGTGTAATTATAGATACTATGGGTGGAGTATCAGTGTAATTATAGATACTATGGGTGGACTATCAGTGTAATTATAGATACTATGGGTGGAGTATCAGTGTAATTATAGATACTATGGGTGGACTATCAGTGTAATTATAGATACTATGGGTGGAGTATCAGTGTAATTATAGATACTATGGGTGGAGTATCAGTGTAATTATAGATACTATGGGAGTATCAGTGTAATTATAGATACTATGGGAGTATCAGTGTAATCATAGATACTATGGGTGGAGTATCAGTGTAATTATAGATACTATGGGTGGAGTATCAGTGTAATTATAGATACTATGGGTGGAGTGTCAGTGTAATTATAGATACTATGGGTGGAGTATCAGTGTAATTATAGATACTATGGGTGGAGTATCAGTGTAATTATAGATACTATGGGTGGAGTATCAGTGTAATTATAGATACTATGCGTGGAGTATCAGTGTAATTATAGATACTATGGGTGGAGTATCAGTGTAAT
Source organism: Pelodytes ibericus (assembly GCA_036172795.1). Lineage (NCBI taxonomy): Eukaryota > Metazoa > Chordata > Amphibia > Anura > Pelodytidae > Pelodytes > Pelodytes ibericus. The sequence continues at coordinate 10,091,120 of CM069860.1, read as the reverse complement.
TATAGATACTATGGGAGTATCAGTGTAATTATAGATACTATGGGAGTATCAGTGTAATCATAGATACTATGGGTGGAGTATCAGTGTAATTATAGATACTATGGGTGGAGTATCAGTGTAATTATAGATACTATGGGTGGAGTATCAGTGTAATTATAGATACTATGGGTGGAGTATCAGTGTAATTATAGATACTATGGGTGGAGTATCAGTGTAATCATAGATACTATGGGTGGAGTATCAGTGTAATCATAGATACTATGGGTGGATTATCAGTGTAATTATAGATACTATGGGTGGAGTATCAGTGTAATTATAGATACTATGGGTGGAGTATCAGTGTAATTATAGATACTATGGGTGGAGTATCAGTGTAATTATAGATACTATGGGAGTATCAGTGTAATTATAGATACTATGGGTGGAGTATCAGTGTAATTATAGATGCTATGGGTGGAGTATCAGTGTAATTATAGATACTATGGGTGGAGTATCAGTGTAATTATAGATACTATGGGTGGAGTATCAGTGTAATTATAGATGCTATGGGTGGAGTATCAGTGTAATTTTGTGTTTGGATATTGTCCATCCAGTAAACGTATCTTCTCCTTTTAGAGATGAGCTCTAATTTTATAACGGCGGATACCTACAACATGAAGCTGACGCGCTATGATTACTTTTCCATTATGCATTATGGCAGGTATGTATTCTATCTCTTATTAAACAACAATAGGAAGGGATCGTAACTCACTCTATCCCTCTTATCTGACCATGCTGCTATATTAGGGGTGTCCGGGGTTAGCATTGAAAGAACGCCTGGTTCAGACAGATGTTATCACACCTCATTTACTAATGCACAGAATAAGCTCGCTTCAAGATCTGTGGCTCCGCCGTGGCACCCGCCGTGTATTATCCCTCAATACGGTTATTCATTTGGTGAACGAGGCTGTTGAATTAGACACAATCAATTATTATCTCCGTGACACCCCAGAAAAACTGTAATCCATTTTGGCCCCCCGGTTAATATGCTTCCCCATAAAGGTACTGTCTATAAACTTTAACATTTAGAATTTATTATAAATAATATTTTATTACTTCATCCTTGCATTATCTAATTATCATTTATTATAGTTTATAAAAAGTATGATTTCTATGTTTTCTTTATGCACAAAGTATGTTCGGTCTGAAAATAAAGAATTCAAGAAATACAATTTTTAACATTTTTGTACTAAAGTTGTTATAAATGGGGGGGGGGGGGGGGCTGCGCATTTGGGCCACAAACAGGTCATGGCAGGTCATCTAGACGTGATTTGCACACTGCATGATTATTCTCTCCAAGGATAATGGGAGTTGTTGTCTGCAAGACAGGTCATCTCAGAATACGTACACAGGACATCTGTGTTTCTCTAACAGGACTTCGTTCTCAGTTGATGGATTTCTTCCGACCCTGGTCCCAATTCCCGACAACAACAACATAGATTTTGGACTTGAGGACTCAATGAGTGACCTGGACATTAGAAAAATTTATGCTCTATATAACTGTGGTAAGTCTCCTGTCTCCCCAGCATCAGCTAAGACCTCTTGATGGGAGAATTCACACTTACAGTAAAACGCGTTGGTGCACTGGGCCACAACTAGTGGTTGCTGGGCCCGTCTGAAAAGGCTAGAGTCTTGAAGATATGACTCTTTACCCAAATTATCGGCACACCGAGGCTGTGCACATGTGACCTTTATTCATATAACCACATTAGGTTCTGGTCTGATGCTGTGATAATGCCACTGTTTTTTGTTTGGTAACACGTGGTAATGATGTCATGCTATCTTGGTATCGTACCATGATCTAAACCAATTTCTTCTACTTTCACCAGATCAGCAAACGGCAGCCATCAATTCGGTCCAAAACATCATGTCCGTCATGACCGCCGATATCCGTCAACCCACCAGTGCCTTTTCTACAACCACCACACCCAAAACCACACCTCCAAAAACCACCAGAACTACAACTGCCACCCCTGCCACCACCACCACTTCCACCACAACCAGGACTACGACGACAACTCCAAAAACCACCACCACTCCCACCACAACCAGGACTACGACGACAACTCCAAAAACCACCAGAACCACAACTGCCACCACCGCCACCCCAACCACAACTAGGACCACGACACAAACCACCAGAACCACAACTGCCACCACCACAAGCAAACCCACCAATGGTAAGACGTGTGCATCATGAATGATGTTGCTCCCTTAAAGATCTTCATGGTTGGTGGCGCTTCAGAGAAGGTCTAAAGATATTGCGTATTGGTGGCCTGGACTATCTATTCCCCCGGTGACTTCCTGTCTTGGATCCAAAAAGTCAACGGCACCTTCTACGATTCCTTTTCTTCACCACTGCCTTATGTATGTGTACAAATATTTGTCAAAGGGAGAACTGGAGAATTAAAATACAAATAAATCAAAAATAGTATATTTAAAAAAGTAACCTCCCCCCCCCCCCCCCCCCCACCACCACCACAACCACCACTAAATCCTCTAAACAATAACTGTTCCTCAGGGGTTAGCGGGGGCTCCCATTTCCATTGGGGCGGAAAATGAGAGCTACCTTTTGTAATGCATATCTACTGATTTTTTTTTGGCAGGCTGTGGAGGAAAGTTCGTGTCCCCATCAGGAGTTATCACGTCTCCTAACTACCCCAGTAAATACAGCAGCAGTGCATTCTGTCTCTGGAACATCACTTTAAACTCACAGGTACGGCTTGGAGCTCTACCGTCTGGCTCGGCTGATAATCCCACCCTGAAGGGGGGCGGTGTCAGTGCTACCACGCATGTGCGGAATCTCAAACTGACAGCTCTACCTACCAGTGATCGGCAACGTATCTGTACAATGATAACAGTGTCTGTACAAGCTGTGTAAAGGTCCCATAGAAGGTCCTACAGACCCCAAATACCTGACATGGGGGCACTCCAATGATTATGTGCCTAGCGCCCCAACCAAATCCTAGAACCACCACTAACCAAACAATATAGTTCACAATCTCCAGGCAAAAAATTTTCATGGCAATAGAACGCACATTTGTGTTACGAAAAATGAAATAAGTATAGAATTGTAAGAAATATATATATTAGATTTTTTTAAAGGACACAAAAAAAAATGCAAAATTTGACTAGCGTAGGTGGCTAGTGTATGACCATCGGTGCAAGAGATAAACTCATCCTACCATGCTGCATTTATTTACCATAACTTAAAAAATAATTACATTATGTGTGTGTGTTTTTGTTTTTTTTCACATTAAATCTTGGTTTTACTTCTCAGTTCCAATCTCTTTTCCATCCCCTCTTAGTTCAGAGTCACTTTCACAGATATGGACTTAGAAGAAAGTCCAAACTGCATTTGGGACTCTGTGAAAGTGTACAACGGCCCCATGATCGATCAGAATTACCTGCAGGGTAAATATTGTGGCAATAAACTCCCTCTGTCCATATGGAGCAACTGGAAATCCATTCAAATCATCTTCACCACAGATGAAAGTGTCGAAAGACAAGGTTTCCGAATTGTTTACCAAGCAGGTAAGGACCAGATGTGGGACGAGTATTTCTGAGGGGGTTGAAGTTTCCAAGTGAATAATCAATATTAATATCTTATTTTTATCCAATGGTTATCCAGAGCTTTAAGCACAGTCTAGATTCCTGTGAATATTATCACACACAAACACACTCACTAATACACACTCATATTATTACACACAAACACACTCACTAATACACACTCATATTATCACACACAAACACACTCACTAATACACACTCATATTATTACACACAAACACACTCACTAATACACACTCATATTATTACACACAAACACACTCACTAATACACATTCATATTATCACACACAAACACACTCACTAATACACACTCATATTATCACACACAAACACACTCACTAATACACACTTATATTATCACACACAAACACACTCACTAATACACACTCATATTATCACACACAAACACACTCACTAATACACACTCATATTATCACACACAAACACACTCACTAATACACACTCATATTATTACACACAAACACACTCACTAATACACACTCATATTATTACACACTCACTAATACACACTTATATTATTACACACAAACACACTCACTAATACACACTCATATTATCACACACAAACACACTCACTAATACACACTCATATTATTACACACAAACACACTCACTAATACACACTTATATTATTACACACAAACACACTCACTAATACACACTCATATTATCACAAACACACTCACTAATACACACTCATATTATCACACACAAACACACTCACTAATACACACTCATATTATTACACACAAACACACTCACTAATACACACTCATATTATCACACACAAACACACTCACTAATACACACTTATATTATCACACACAAACACACTCACTAATACACACTCATATTATCACACACAAACACACTCACTAATACACACTCATATTATTACACACTCACTAATACACACTTATATTATTACACACAAACACACTCACTAATACAAACTCATATTATCACACACAAACACACTCACTAATACACACTCATATTATCACACACAAACACACTCACTAATACACACTCATATTATTACACACAAACACACTCACTAATACACACTCATATTATTACACACAAACACACTCACTAATACACACTTATATTATCACACACAAACACACTCACTAATACACACTCATATTATCACACACAAACACACTCACTAATACACACTCATATTATCACACACAAACACACTCACTAATACACACTCATATTATTACACACAAACACAATCACTAATACACACTCATATTATTACACACAAACACTCACTAATACACACTCATATTATTACACACAAACACACTCACTAATACACACTCATATTATTACACACACACACACTCACTAATACACACTCATATTATTACACACAAACACACTCACTAATACACACTCATATTATCACACACAAACACTCACTAATACACACTCATATTATTACACACAAACACACTCACTAATACACACTCATATTATTACACACAAACACACTCACTAATAGACACTCACACTCAGTGGTGTATCTTGGTTTTGTGCTGCCCCAGGCAGACAAAATTCAGGGAGCCAGCCACCCACGTTGCATACATACAACATGCCCCATCACCGACGTTGCACACACATTAAATGCTCTATCACCCCCATTACATACCCCATCACCCACGTTGCACACACATTAAATGCCCCATCAACCCCATTACATGACCCATCACCCACATTGCATACACACTAAATGCCCCATCACCCCCATTACATGCCACCATCACCCTCATTACATACCCCCACCACGTCCATTACATGCCCCCATCACCCCGATTAATTGGAAGGAGCTAAAGCTTCCTGAACGGTGGGGGAGGGAGCGAAAATGTTTGAAGCACCAGAAGTGTGCTTTAACACCCTCTGTCAAAGTGCCGCCCCAGGCTAGTGCCTTGTTTGCCTTGTGGAAGATACACTACTGCTCACACTATTATGCATAAACACACTCACTAATATGCACTCATACTATTACACACAAACAGACTCACTAATATACACTCACATTATTACCCAAAAACACACTCACAAAATTACACACAAACACACTCACAGAAACACTAATACACACAGACACACTCACTAATACATGTTCACACTAATACAAACACTCGCACACATAACACTTACTAATACACATATTATTCTATTCTATACACATAGCAATTCTCTTCGAAATTAAAATAATGGTTGAATTTCGTGTGAAAATGTGTCAATGGATCAAATTCAGTTCGGACAAACTGTCTAAATATACATTTTTACCAGCCACGCTAAGCAAAGCCAGTCTAATGACTACTTGCTGTAAACATGAGTTTAATCATCTCTCCGACTACCCGACAGGTGTTAATAAACTCTGCAGAATGAAAGAGATTGATTTTTTTGTGCTTGGCTTGCAAATGCTGGTAGACTCTATACTACTAGTGGCATAGAGCTCACAGTGCTGTGATGTCCCTTTGCTGTTTACAATTTCTATTATCTGAACATATGCCCCTCTTTACATCTAAACAAAAACCTTTAAATGTGTCGGTTTGTTATTGTTCGTGTATACACGGCAAATGGACGTTTTTTGTTCTTCTTCCCTTCCAGAGTGAAATGACTGGGAATAAGGACCTGGGCGAGATATTAATTATTGAATGTCATCAGGTTTCTACACTACTGAGAAGACACATGTGAGAGAATGGATCCAGTGAGCTCTCAGTTACAGAGAAAAGGATTTTAATTTTTTTTAATACGTATTTTTTAAGGACAGTCTGTATATACTTCCCCAAGCATTATTAACTGTTGGCAGGGGAGGGCTGGCAAGGAGGGCTGACTTACAGGGCTGCAGCTGCACCACTCACACCTGGGAATGATTTCGCCGTCCCGAATCCAGTTACCCTGCAAACCTCGCTTCTGAAAAGTTCGACAGAGGTAGAACTCGGCAGGACAGAAACCAAAAAACATATTATTCTAATCATCTTTGCATTTGCTTGCATTCACAGCATAAGCAGTGCTTAGATGACGGGGTCCCTTTAAACAGCGGAAAAGGGGTGGGGTTAACTAACGCTCATCCACAAGGAAGTTGACAACATGATGTAAAATGGAGTCTGCCTCAATGTATTGAGACCACTATAAACTGAAGGCAATTGAGGTGTACTAACAGGGGGAGGGGTGAAGAGCAGGCCGTCCCAGTTGACAACCAGTTGGGGGGTGCCATTGCGTGATTGCTTATGTAACTCACGTGGCATTTCTCCGTCTGGTTGTCATTACCGCGACTCCCAGTACCAACAGACACCTGTTGGGGGCGCCATGTACGGAGCATGTCTAGACTGAGCAAAATGCCGCTCTGGGAGGCAACAAAGTTTGGCATGCTGTTGATCAGCCATTTTTTATCCCGCGCCATCCCCCCCCCCCCACCACATACATTAAAATGACACAGAAGGCGCTTGAATAAACCAGTATTTATTTAGGGTAAATTCATAGAAAGCGGACAGAATAGATATACGTTAATGATGTGTGGTTTCTCACAAGCTGTTTCATCCCTCCGAAAAAAAAAATGTTTATTTTTTTTTTAACTTTTTTTTTTGTTTTCTTTTTTTGTTCTTTTTCTTCTCTTTTTCTGCATTTTTTCTATTTCCTCCTTACTGTGCAACACAATAAAAAAAAACAAAGATCTAAACTTCGAACCAAGGGTGCAAGCATTAATCGAATTGTAGTAACATACAGCAGATATACGTGAAGGAGGGGCTTGTACCCTAAAATCAGAGTTGATTTTGCCTCACAGGAAAAGGAGGTGGGGAGTTCTAAGTACTTCTAAGTACTTCTAGGGGGTCCGCATGGCTGGGTAATCAAGCATAGGAGGGTTAGCACGTATTTACTGTTGTTAAAGGGGTCTAATTTACACCCAAGGACCTCCTATGAAGAGAAACTACAGCCCCCCCCCCCCCCACAAGAAAACAAAAAGTGAAATAAATACATTTTTGTGAAGGTGTGACAGAAAATGTGGGTGGCGCATGTCCCAAGCAGGAGAGATATTTAGCATATGTTTCCACCATTAGATGGTTAGAGTTGTGATATATTTAATCAGTAAACACTGAACTGTGGTTCAAAGAGAACTGAGCTGCAAAATCAGGATAGTTTGCAGATCTACCAACTAAGATATTAATAATTGTTTTGCCGTGTGGTTGACATTTGACAATACACCTCAGTTTCACTGTGTACTGAATACACCTCCTGTATATCTGGCAGCCCCCATAAGAATTACCATTAGGGGCTCATTAATATTAATGAAAAGTCTGTGTGGCCTGTTCAAGAGAACCAGATTGTATTACCCCAGCCATCCCCCCACAACCCCCGATCTGACCCTGACCCTACAATTTCCAATTTAATTTGCAAAATGAAGTTGGTACAAACTTTTTAATTAATAGGTGCAACACATTCTTGAAAACTGGGCTGGAACAAGTTTGTAGGTAATATTTTTCTGGTCTTTGGCCTTGAAGCCTATGTTGTTCTGACCTTGAGAACCTGCAATTCGCTGTTAGTAGTTGCACCCTTGGTTTATAACAAGAACCCTGTGAAGTTCTACAAGTGAGGTCAGCTCCAGTTCAGTACCACCTGGTCTCAAAGAAAAGAACCAGACGCATCTAGTGAAGGCCTTTGTCTCCTGGACCTCAGCTAGGATTGAGATATGAAACGAAGGCTGACTTTACAAAAGAGCCGGTACAGCGTCAACGTGAAGCTCTCGCAGTCGACAATTTCATTCTCCCTGGAGGTGGCATGGAAATTCTGAGAAGAAAAGGGACAAAACCCATAGTTTAACAAGTAGATAATCACACACGCAGACATGTGAATGCCACTGACAAGACTTTTCAAATCTAACTGAGTACAATGGCATTTGAGCTTACAATGGAATTGTTCAGTTGCATTGAAGAGAGGATCTCTGACAAACAATTTACATCAGTAATGAGAAATAAACAAAACCAAAAAGGAAAGAACTCTGGAAAGTGGGGAGAGCTATCATCCCCAACAGTGCCCCAGGGGAGGGTGAATGGAAGAGAAAATAAGGAGGGGAGGGAAAAAAACTCACATATAACTTAAAAATGAAGATCTTGAAAGTCGGCACAACATGTCGCCAATAAGAAATCACGATATGATGCCTCAATCAAAGAGAAGAATGTATAGAAATCCAAACGCAAGTAAAAAAAAGTAGAAAATGTTCAGAGAGGAGTGCTCTCAGGGCTTATCATATTGCAAACAGTGGTGCTAACGTAACAAACACACATCATTTGTTAAAAAATATCAACATACTATGACTAACTCAACAAATCCAGTGCCAACCCAACAATACTATTACTAATCAAAAAATCCAGTGCCAACCCAACAATGCTATTACTAATCAAAAAATCCAGTGCCAACCCAACAATACTATTACTGACTCAACAAATCCAGGGCCAACCCAACAATACTATTACTAACTCAACAAATCCAGTGCCAACCCAACAATACTATTACTAACTCAACAAATCCAGGGCCAACCCAACAATACTATTACTGACTCAACAAATCCAGTGCCAACCCAACAATACTATTACTAACTCAACAAATCCAGTGCCAACCCAACAATACTATTACTAATCAAAAAATCCAGTGCCAACCCAACAATACTATTACTAACTAAACACAACCAGTGCCAACCCAACAATACTATTACTAATCAACAAATCCAGTGCCAACCCAACAATACTATTACTTAGTCAACAAAACCAGTGCCAACCCAACAATACTATTACTAATTTAACAAATCCAGTGCCAACCCAACAATACTATTACTAATCAAAAAATCCAGTGCCAACCCAACAATACTATTACTAACTCAACAAATCCAGTGCCAACCCAACAATACTATTACTAACTCAACAAATCCAGTGCCAACCCAACAATACTATTACTAACTCAACAAATCCAGTGCCAACCCAACAATACTATTACTAATCAAAAAATCCAGTGCCAACCCAACAATACTATTACTAACTAAACACAACCAGTGCCAACCCAACAATACTATTACTAATCAACAAATCCAGTGCCAACCCAACAATACTATTACTTAGTCAACAAAACCAGTGCCAACCCAACAATACTATTACTAATTTAACAAATCCAGTGCCAACCCAACAATACTATTACTAATCAAAAAATCCAGTGCCAACCCAACAATACTATTACTAACTCAACAAATCCAGTGCCAACCCAACAATACTATTACTAACTCAACAAATCCAGTGCCAACCCAACAATACTATTACTTAGTCAACAAAACCAGGGCCAACCCAACAATACTATTACTAACTCAACAAATCTAGTGCCAACCCAACAATACTATTACTAATTTAACAAATCCAGTGCCAACCCAACAATACTATTACTAACTCAACAAATCCAGTGCCAACCCAACAATACTATTACTAACTCAACAAATCCAGTGCCAACCCAACAATACTATTATTAACTCAACAAATCCAGTGCCAACCCAACAATACTATTACTAACTCAACAAAACCAGTACTGACCCAACAATACTATTATTAACTCATAACACCAGTACCAACCCAACAATACTATTACTAACTCAACAAATCCAGTGCCAACCCAACAATACTATTACTAACTCAACAAAACCAGTGCCGACCCAACAATACTATTACTAACTCAACAAAACCAGTACCGACCCAACAATACTATTACTAACTCAACAAAACCAGTACCGACCCAACAACACTATTACTAACTAAACACAACCAGTGCACACCCAACAATACTATTACTAACTCAACAAAACCAGTGCCGACCCAACAATACTATTACTAACTCAACAAAACCAGCACCGACCCAACAATAATATTACTAACTCAACAAAACCATTACTGACCCAACAATACTATTACTAACTCAACAAAACCATTACTGACCCAACAACACTATTACTAACTCAACAAAACCAGTACCGACCCAACAATACTATTACTAACTCAACAAAACCAGTACCAAACCAGCAATACTATTACTAACTCAACAACACCAGTACCGAACCAACAATACTATTACTAACTCAACAAAACCAGTGCAGACCCAACAATACTATTAATAACTCAACAAAACCAGCACCAACCCAACAATACTATTATTAACTCAACAACGCCAGTACCAACCCAACAATACTATTCTAACTCAACAATATTGGCACAACAACATTGAGAGGACTCAACAATACTAACCCAACAATATTAGGAGGACTCAACAAGACTGACCAAACTACATTAGGAGGACTTAACAAGACTAATCCAGCAACATTGAGAGAACTCAATACTGACCCCAAAATATTGAGAGAACTCAATACTGACCCCAAAATATTGAGAGAACTCAAGACTGACCCAACAACACTGAGAGGACCTAATAATGCTGACCCTCTACAAGGAAACACTCGCTGTCTTATTAGAGAATCAAGTCCCTGACTGGATAATCCCCTTTGGGACCCTTTCACTGTGCATACAGGGCAAGTATTGGAAATGAAACAAACTAGCCATTATATTTTTCTTCTAGCCTGGCTTTATAATTCTGTGCTCATGTTTCTATTTTGCCTTACATGTAACAATAGCTATCTAGATAAAAATATGTCAAAGGTTATCTGTTTCTCCCTTACCTCTGTCTCAGTCATGGTCAGTCTTCTCCATGGCTGGGAATGGCTTTTTTCCTGCAGATATAGCTTCTTCACTTGTGGGACAATTTCCTCAAGACTCCTGTCCGGCTCTTCTGGCTCTTGGAATTTTCCTTTCTCTTCCTCCAGATCCATCTCCTCATCTCGGATTAGTCTCTCTAAGCTCTCTGGGTCCCACCTCTCCTGGAGCCCTCTCCTAGAGTTCTCTGGACTTCTCTCCTGGAGCCCTCTCCTAAAGTTCTCTGGACTTCTCTCCTGGAGCCCTCTCCTAAAGTTCTCTGGACTTCTCTCCTGGAGCCCTCTCCTAAAGTTCTCTGGACTTCTCTGCTGGAGCCCTGTCCTAGAGTTCTCTGGACTTCTCTCCTGGAGCCCGGTCCTTGAGTTCTCTGGACTTCTCTCCTGGAGCCCTGTCCTAGAGTTCTCTGGACTTCTCTCCTGATATCTTAGCACTTGGAGTCTTCTCATGGCTTTCTGGAGATTGGACTCTTGTTCCCAAGGACCTTGGACTCCTCTCCTCACCTCTTCTAGATTTTTTTGCTCCAAATCTGACATTTGGAGACCTCTCCTCACCTCTTCCAGGCTCCTCTGCTGTTCTTGTAAGTTTACCCCTCTCTCTATTTCTTCTAGACGAGTCCCTTGCTCATAAAGATTCCTCATCTTGTCTTCTAAGTGTCTCTCTTCAAGATCTCTCTCTGTCTTCCACGGGAAATAATCTTCCATGGGGTTTTTGACCTCTCTAGGATCAGGATAATGCCTGGTAATTTCATCTTCCCAGAGACCCTGGTCCGAATCAATGTCTTGTGGAGACCCCTGCTGGATATCAGACCAGCTGCCTCCATTCACATCCCTTCGCCAAAGATAAGGTGACCGGCGAACCCCTATCAAGAGTCCAGAGGCTCTCCCCACCGTGTGGTACTTGGGGCTGGCATAGTGTTTATACCAGGGGGCACCAGGCTGTGGGGCAACTAGCAAGAGTGAGCCAAGGAACCACCATCTAATTTGGGGTAGTAGCCATCCCATTGCTGATCAGGAGCAGAATAAGGTCCAAAAGAGATGAATGCAAGTACTGAGCTGTATGTTTAGTAAGGGATACTAAGGTGCAGTAAAGGATGCTCAGCCAAGTGCCCTGGCAGAAGTTGTCAGGAAAATGGATGATGATTGAAAGCTGTATAGCCAGGTGGTCAGGGAAAATAAACCCCCCTAGGGTGCAGAGACTCCTGGCAGATCCCCTCAGCATGTGCAGCTCAGTATGTACTGTGTAACTCTCCCCCCTCTATATATCTATCAAGGCATGGGAGGGGGAGTGGGTAGGAGAGCATCACTCTTACACAGTAAGAGGCAGGTGGGGGCCACAAGACTGTGTGTGCTGGATCAGGATGCTGAGTATTTCCAGGGTGAAGGGGGCTCACAGTAAGTAATGGATCAAGGTGGGGGGCTTATAGTATGTACTGGATCAAGGTGCTCATAGTATGTACTAGATCAGTCTGGGGGGGGCTCATAATATATATTGGATCAGATGGGGGCTCATAGAGTGTACTGGATCAGTTTGGGGGGCTCATAATATATACTGGATCAAATGGGGGCTCCCAGTATGTACTGGATCAAGGTGGGGGGCTCACACAAGATGGAGATTCATATTATGTGTGTGTTATAAGGTGGGATCACAGTGTATGGGGGCTAATTATGTAGGTAAGTTTGCAGAATGGAGAGGTTTTGAGGGATCAGAGGGTGTAATATAAGGGGTACTCAGACTGTATGCAAATGGACACAGAGGGTGTAGATGCCCAAATCAGAAAGACCACACATTTGTATGGAGCTGAATCTTGATAATTGTGTTTGTTATTTAGGATCTGTGCTAAGGAATGAGTTCCCAGGCTTCTGACACCCAAAGGGTTAAACAGTATTACTTTCTTTTTAGATTAACCAGTATCTCACTGAAGCTCTGAATTCATTTTTTTTTTTTTTAAATGCAAGATACTGCTTTATGTCTGTAATGTTCCAATAGAACTCATTGATCACTATGGCTACACCCCAAGTTACCCAAAGGGGCCCTGTCAGCTAAATAGCATTTAACATGGGGATGTTACAGCATAAAACATGGTCTATACATCGTGTGAGCTGACTTGTTTTGTTTTTTAAGCTCATATAACACATGTATTGACAAATTGTACATTGGGCAAAGGCGAGAGAAAGATGGATAAAGTTCAGGGATATTTGCACACACACCCCGGAACACACCTCACATATGCACCCCCCACACACACACACACACCTCGGAGCTTTCTCACCCGCCCCCTAGCCAGTCCATGCTTAGGAGATTGGTCGCTCAGACCGTCAGCAGTCATTGGTCACTATGCCCGAGGGTGCCCAGCTCATTGGTCCAGCGTTCAATGGTCTAAGAGTTTAAAGGGCCTCAACCCTGCCTAACCCCGGTTCATTGGTCGCTTCTTTCCCCATCTACTCTCCCATTGGTTGCCCCATTACTGGCGCCAGATTTAATGGGATTAACTATTGTATGAAGTTAATTTGTTTGTATTGTTCACCAGTTGATCAAGATGTACAATCATATAAATATACTGTACTGTTTGTAATAAAGTGTTCTTCTGCATTATTTCCCCTCTATTCTTGTCGTGTCAATTATTTGAGGGGGATCCAAGGGATATAATACTGGAGGGATTATTGGTCTAATATAACCGAGGTGCCCAGTCGGGGTGCCAGTGAGTCCATCACACTAACCATATATTAAAGTCTAAAACTGCTTCATTTCAGAAGCCAAATGTGCTGTAATGTATAAAACAGATGTGATGTGTACTATAAATATAATAACAGCCATTTGCACCTTTTTTTCACTCCTGACATTCGTGACTGCAGGTCCCTGTAAAAATCCCCCTCTATGGGGGCTATTCACTTAAATGTGCGATGAACATTTAACCCCACCAATTTAGCTATACATTGTGCAGGGACCAGGTTTGTACCTGCACAATGTAGAGCTAAACTGGTGACATGGATTATGCATCTGAACTCCCCTCCTCTCACCTTTTACTTAGCAGACCCTTATGAGTCCAGGACAGATGGAAGAATATTGGAGTCTGAAAACAAATCAGACCAGTATCCATGAACAAAACAATAATTATAGGTATAACACCATACTGCTGAAGAAACAAAAAAATCTTAGTGTGCCAGTGTGCTTCTATGAATTTTATTTATCCCCACCCCCCCCCTTTCACTACTTAACCCAGCAGAATCCAGTAATCATGATCTGCAGCAGGTCTTTGCATTTAGCAAGCTCAGATCTCAGTAAGGGCTGTCTAGTGCTCCACGTGAATTAAAATCATTCCTTTTATTTGCTGAGACATTTGCCACCCGTAAAGGGTCACTGGCAATATAAGACTAGTATCCCTGTAATGGACCATTGTTCTCTGAAGGTATAAAAGTCCATTTGCCTGATTGGAGAGTTCTCACTGTGAACAGTCCAGGACAGCGCTGGCAAACCTGTGGCATGCCGAGCCCTCAGTTGTGGCACGTGGCCAGGGTCACCTCTCACCGCTTGTCTGCTCCGTCCAAGAGGAGCCGGCATCAGTGGTTAAAAGACTTTATAGGGACAATAAGCAGATGACCGGCGGCTTTTACCCACTGATGCCTGCTCCTCTCGGACGGAGCAGAGAAGCGGTGAGAGGTGAACCTGGCTGTGTGTGTGTGTGTGTGTGTGTGTGTGTGTGTAAGTATGAGTATACTTGTGTGTCAGTGTGAGTTTAAGTGTGTGTGCGAGAAAGAGTGTGAAGATAAGTGTAAGTGTGTGTATGAGTATAATTGTATGAGTGTGTGTGAGTACAAGCATGTGTGTGTATGAGTATGTGTGTGTGTGTGTATGAGTATATGTGTGAGTATGAGTATATATGAGTGAGTGTGAGAGTCAGTGTGTGTGTATGAGTATATATGAGTGAGTGTGAGAGTCGGTGTGTGTGTGTATGAGTGTGTATGAGTATATGTGTGAGTATATATGAGTGAGTGTGAGAGTCGGTGTGTGTGTATATGAGTATATATGAGTGAGTATGAGTATATGTGTGTGTGTGTGTATGAGTGTGTGTAAGTATGAGTATACTTGTGTGTCAGTGGGAGTATAAGTGTGAGTGTGTGGGTATGAGTATAATTGTATGAGTGTGTGTGAGTACAAGCGTGCATGTGTGTGTGTATGAGTATATGTGTGAGTATGAGTATATATGGGTGAGTGTGAGAGTAGGTGTGTGTGTGTGTATGAGTATATATGAGTGAGTGTGAGAGTCGGTGTGTGTGTGTGTGTGTATGAGTGTGTATGAGTACATGTGTGAGTATGAGTATATATGGGTGAGTGTGAGAGTTGGTGTGTGTGTGTATGAGTATATGTGTGAGTATATATGAGTGAGTGTGAGAGTCGGTGTGTGCGTGTGTGCATGAGTGTGTATGAGTATATGTGTGAGTATGAGTATATATGAGTGAGTGTGAGAGTAGGTGTGTGTGTGTGTATGAGTATATATGAGTGAGTGTGAGAGTCGGTGTGTGTGTGTGTGTGTATGAGTGTGTATGAGTACATGTGTGAGTATGAGTATATATGGGTGAGTGTGAGAGTTGGTGTGTGTGTGTATGAGTATATGTGTGAGTATATATGAGTGAGTGTGAGAGTCGGTGTGTGCGTGTGTGCATGAGTGTGTATGAGTATATGTGTGAGTATGAGTATATATGAGTGAGTGTGAGAGTCAGTGTGTGTGTGTGTAATCTATACATTAATGTTGTGTCTTCCTTTAAATGACATCACTCTATGATATGATATGTACATTACACACAAAAAACGATCATAAATAGAATTATCCTTGCATGCTTATCTAGCATAACAGGTTACAATATAAAGATTTTTTATTTTTTAAAGTAGTGGATACATGGAATTGCCTCCCAGAGGAATTGGTAGTAACTTGAAACCTCCACTGTAGGATATTTTAAACATCATATAATGGCAAGTATTGATTAAATCAAACCCATCTACAGTAGGACCAGTTGTCCATTCAACCTTTTATTGCAAATACATTTCTTATTACTCTATTAATAAAATCAAGCAAGTTTATAAGAAATGGTAATATTTTGGGACCATGCCAATCCATATGGGGATGGGACTCTTCATCGCGACTGCTTCCGCGCAGCCGCTTCACCGCCGACTCTACATAGCAAGACAGATCGTCGCTGGAGATTTCATCGCGGGACATTTCATCGCTAAAGGTAAGTATTTTACCGATTTTACTTTGGTTAGAATTAGGCTTTACTGGGTTAGAATTAGGGTTTAGGGGGTTAATTTTAGTGTTAGGGCTCAGGGGTTAGTATTAGGGTTAGTATTAGGGTTTAGGGGGTTAATTTTAGTATTAGGGGTCGGGGGTTAGTATTAGGGGTCGGGGTTAGTATTAGGGTTAGTATTAGGGTTTAGGGGGTTAATTTTAGTATTAGGGCTCAGGGGTTAGTATTAGGGGTCGGGGGTTAGGTGGTTAATTTTTGTATTGGGGTTTCATTTTAGTGTTAGTATTGGGGTTTGGGAATCATTTATTAGGGGGGGTTATTTTCTTTTTACCTGTACATTTGTAAGAGCTGACAGTTCAGCGCTGAACTGTCAGCTCTTACATAGCCGCGTCCGCGATGAAACGGCCGCGTTATTCTTCAGTGCTGACAGTTCAGCGTTCTAACTGCCGCGCTGAACTGTCAGCGATGAAGATGCGGCGAAGAAGTGTCCTAGACCCGATCCATATAGTGTTTATACTGTGAATGTAGATAATAAATAATGAAAAAAAATGATCTATACATTGTGTTAGCAGAAATGCAAGCAAATGTTATTAAAAAAATAAATATACATTATATATATGTTTGCATCGCTTAATACATCACCTTATGGCTTGATTTGAAAATTACATATTTCTAATTTAAAATGTGCTAATTTGCATATCAAGTCATATATGATGTCATAAGCAGGAGAATCCCCAGACACATTGAATATTAAGATATGTTTTTATGATTTTGTTTGCAATTCTTCTAACACAATGTATAGATTTTTTTTAAATCGTTCTTTATTCTCTACATTCACAATATAAGCCATGTTTAGGTTGTCCCTTTTAACTGTGATCAACACTGAATAATCTGAGGGGTCGAGCTGTGTGACATAGCTGTAATAGAGGTCGAAAGTGAGGACAAGAGGTCTCTTGACCCAGATTTGTCCCAGTGTTTGATGGATTTGCTCTACAAGGGAAGTCTCTTTATAATGCGTACAGTGTGGCCAAAACGGTTGATTTTGCTGGAATAAATAATAGTTCTGATGAGTTATTGTCTGTCAGCGAAGGGTCTTTTCATCTGTTAATCGTGGTGCCCTTCTCTTCTGCGTAATTATCAGGTAATTATCATTGCAGATTTAATTGTGACTCTGTTTATTTTTGTTATGGCAAAATTTTATTCGCCTGGGATACTTGTAATCATTGTCACCTCTTAAAAAAGCAAAGAATTGTAAGTCCTCAACAAACCACTAGAGTCAGGCACTACTTCAAAATGGCCTTGGCTCAATTGAGTTCACTCGAATAGCATATTCTCCATATTGTCTCTCAGAACTATCTAAAAGTGCACTTATTTGGGAATTTTCTCAAAGATGCAGATATGAGAGAATACAAGTGAAATTTGGTGTTTTTCGACAGAGGTGCGTAAAAATGGGTGTTTTTTTTTCCTTTCTAAACTCCACCCCTTTATCTCCTTCTGTCGAATGGGGTATTTACCCCCTCCCCCAGTGGTATTAACACTTAAGATTTGTACAGAAAATGATTTCAATTATAATGGATACAGAGCTATTTTAATGTAAAAACAAATGCATTTGACATAGATTAACAACATGTACAAAGTGCAGTCAATAAGCGAAGTGGAACTGCTTCGCTAATAGTTTGCCATTGGATTTTGGAGGATTTTGCCTGGATTCTTACCAGGGGCGCACTGGCAACTTTTTTTTTGGGGGGGGGGCGACGACGACTATTTAGAGGCCCATGTTGCACCTTCGCCGGCCCACCCATCAGCCATAGACCCAGAAAGACGGACAAGACAAGTAAGGTACAGATACAGAGAGACAGACAACACACATAGACAGACAAACAGGTAGAGCAGGGGTTGGGACTGCTTATACCAAATTGACACTGGCCCTTCATTACCTCTGATCCCAAAATGAAGAGGAGAAGAAGGGCTGTGAAGACAAAGACAGGGAAGGGCAAGTGTATGTCTTTGGGGTCTGTGTGGAAGGCCAAACTATAGAGCATACCTGACCTTGGTGCTTTCTGCCCCAACCTATTGATCCCAGCCAGATCTTCATCTTAAGAAGATTCCGGCCCTGCCAACACACCGGGGCATTAAGGAAAGTAGGGAAGCCCACCCAAAGAGTCAGGTTAGAGAGCAGCCCGGTGGAGAAATTGGAAAGCAAGGGGTTAAGATCTCTTGTTCGCAAGAGCTTGGGTAACATGCACGGAGAGGTTTAACGAGAGCTACCCAAGTAATATGGCAGCCTGCTTTCTCTCCAGACAGATATCACACATTTAGCTCTCCAATAATGGCATCTGGGATCGTCTCCCCGGGATCAGACACCTACTGAGCTGTGGGTGCTCTATAGACTTTACTGACGGCTGGATGAGATTCTGCGAAAAGAGGTTGATAATTAGACTTGTTAGAGCATCGCTTGTTAAAAACAAAAACAAAACGTACATAAAAATAAAAGAAAAAAACCTAACTCATTATCTGACAAACAAATCGGTCCCTCGTCCCTCTCTCTCTCCTTGTTTTAATAATCATCATTTTAAAAGCTGTATCTCTGAACACTGAACTTTAGCAACGAGCTAAAAGATCATAAATATCCGTAATGAAGCCTTCCTTATTAGTCATCTTAATGGGAGTTAAATTGTGTTAAATGTCACCCAGCATAAAAATCCGGGGTGTTTAATATCTTCATCTCCAGCAGCCGGCATTAAACGCCATCATAAAGCGTTGGGGGTGGTGAATTCAGACAGGGACCCCGAGGAGATGGATTAAAAGGACATTTTCGGGGAAAAATGAGTTGTCGTGTTGGGTGCCTTTTTGCAGAAATGCATGGCCGTGTCACAGGGCTTTGGCATTACGGTAAATCTTTAGGGAGCGTGCCGTCACTTTAAAGAGTGTGATTCAACTGGGAGTGGTGCGTCCAGAGACTTATTCAGTGTCTACGGGAAGTGGGGTCGCGGGTCCCAGAGATCGCAGGGTGTCCGACTGTGGACATAGAGTTCTAAGCACAGCTGGAGCCACCACTGGGCGACTTAAAAATCACAACTGGGTAATCTCTAAATCCTGGACTGTTGGGGGAGCCACGAAGACTGGTTGGAGAAGAACCGGTATAGGTTTAATATTTCATGACGTTACATTACATTCCCAATACAAACTGCACATCCACGTCGAGTGCTCAACACTTAGCACCCAACCCAATCTCGCGAGCGCTGGCGACTGTCCGACTGGAGGCCAGAGAGAATCACTCCGCCGTTGGCCAACCCACTGAACCACCTCTACCCAAGACAGAGCTCCATAACGTAATACACAGGGGCGGGCTGGGCCGGGGGGCAGGGAGGCAATTGCCCCCCAGGCCGCCCTAATGTTTGTAAAACATGGCCGCTGGGCCAGTGTTTAAAAAAAAAAAAAACGCGCTTGCAGACAGAGATGGAGGTGAGAAGGGATCGGAAGATCCCCTCTCACCTCCGCTCTGCCTGCAAAACTGCACGGGGAGCCGAACAGGCAGCACAGAGAAACCTCCGTGCTGCCTGTTCGGCTCCCCGTGCAGTGTGACACGGAAGTGCCGACAGTCACGAGATCGGCGCTCTGACGTCAGACGAGCGCCGATCACGTGACCTGTCGGCACAACCGCCGGGAGGCCGAACAGGCAGCATGGAGGGACCATGCTGCCTGCCACCAGGGAAGTCCTCCTGCCACTAGCCACCAGGGAAGTCCTGCCACTAGCCACCAGGGAAGTCCTCCTGCCACTAGCCACCAGGGAAGTCCTGCCACTAGCCACCAGGGAAAAAGGTAAGAGATGGGAAAGGGAGGGGGGGGGGGCAAAAACACTGGCATATTATTTGGCAAATTGGCTGGGGAATATTACATGGCAAATAAGACTGGCATATTATTGGGCAAATTGGCTGAGGAATATTACATGGCTAATAACACTGGCATATTATTGGGCAAATTGGCTGGGGAATATTACATGGCAAATAAGACTGGCATATTATTTGGCAAATTGGCTGGGGAATATTACATGGCAAATAAGACTGGCATATTATTGGGCAAATTGGCTGAGGAATATTACATGGCTAATAACACTGGCATATTATTGGGCAAATTGGCTGGGGAATATTACATGGCAAATAAGACTGGCATATTATTGGGCAAAGTGGCTGGGGAATATTACATGGCAAATAACACTGGCATATTATTGGGCAAATTGGCTGGGGAATATCACATGGCAAATAACACTGGAATATTATTGGGCAAATTTACTGGGGCATATTAAATGGCAGAATAACACTGGCATATTGGACAAATCGTCTGGGGAATATTAAATGGCAGAATAAGACTGGCATATTGGGCAAAATGGCTGGGGAATATTAAATGGTAATTAACACTGGCATATTGGGCAAATTAGCAGGGGCATATTAAATGGCAGATAACCTTGGAATATTATTGGGCAAATTGGCTGGGAAATATTAAATGCAAATAATATTGGAAATGTGTATGTAATGGGGTGATGGAGGCATGTAAATATGGTGATGAGGCATGTCCTGGTGTGCAACGTGGGTTATGGGTCATTTCGTAGGTGTGCAACGTGGGTAAGGGGGGGGGGGGTGCCCAAATTTTGGGATATTGGGTGTCTAAATCCTGGCATATTGAGGGGCATAATCCTGGCATATTGAGGGGCATAATCCTGGCATATTTAGGGGAAAATCCTGGCATATTGAGGGGGCATCATCTTGGCATATTGAGGGGAAAATCCTGGCATATTGGGTGTCTAAATCCTGGCATATTGGGTGTCTAAATCCTGGCATATTGAGGGGCATAATCCTGGCATTTTGTAAGGGAAAATTCTAGCATATTAAATGGCAAATCCTGGCATATTGTGGGGGAAAATCCTGGCAATATTCGTTATAAAACAAGGAAAAGATGGCCGTGGATGGGGAGGCGATTCGATGGTGCAATGGGCCACTTGACTGGATTTGCCCCCCAGGCCTAAGGCTGCCAGCCCTCCCCTGGTAATACACACCTGTGATGTCATTGTGGAGTGTCAAGAGGTAGCACTGTCTGAGATACCACACGCTGCTCCTCTCTGGAGCGATATAGACCCTTAAGGCGTATTGTTATTGTTTAATATGTAACTAATACAGAAACATCTCTATGTGGGCTATTGTGATTCTCACAATGTAGTACACAATCTGGATGACTAAGGCAAAGAAAATCAAGTTTCTAAGAAATGGGTGTATTTTTGGAGCAAGGAAGTGATTTAACACCCCTATGCCCCCCCAGCACAGTTATCACAACCCTTTCACTGCTGGGCAGGTACGCAGCACGCTGTTTTAAAAAAAAAAAAAACAATCGTCTCTGGTCCCAATAGGAGCCGAGGGGTTAATGTGGGCCAATTATATTGTTCGGTGTTCAAAACTATCGTTTCTAAAGGTAGCATCTCTTAAATTACACTTTACTGCTACAGTGCAGATCACAGCGTGATTTCTATCAGCTCCCCCACTTCTTCAGTTCCTCTCCTACCTCTTTTAATATAGTTTTATGGATTTGACCCTTTCAGCATCTGGGGGGGGGGGGGGGGGGGCACTTGCTGGGGATTAAGCCTTGTTCAGATTGTGGGAAAAAAAACAAATATAACGTGTCATGCTTGAGCTGAAAATATATATATTAGAACCTTAGATGATGTAAATCCTGGTGACTTGTCGACTGTTCATCAAAATTGAGACCTCCGGTCAGGGGGCAATATATATATATATATATATATATATATATATATATATATATATATATATATATATATAATAAAAAATTTCAGAGAAATAGTGCAGTATAGGGTAGTAATTCTTCAAATAGCGAGTCTCGTAAGATAGATACTCACAAACAGTGAAAAATATGTAGGTATCAAACAAAGGACTTATAGTCTGCTACTGCTCTCTTCTCCTCTCACCCAAATGTGGGTAATACGAGAGAGAGAAGAGTAGTATCAAACATATATGTACATTTTTTTCATCTGTAACAGTAATACCGTACACTAACGTTAGCTGTGAGAGGTTCTGTGGAGCAAGGATGGATCAAAAAACACACGCCAAGCAAAAGCTTGCCCTGAGGAAGCCATCTTGCTTTGGCGAAACGTGTAGCGGTGTGTTTGGTTGTCCCTGTCTATCTTAACTGACTCACTATTAGACTGGTGGCGTTTAAAGAACAGGTGAATTATCACCTGGATCTCAGCAGTAGCAGCAACCCTCACCCGGTGGACAGGCGCACCAAGTGTGTGGCGCAAAATGCGTAGGCTTCCTGTCCACCGGGTGAGGGTTGCACTGTGCTGCTACTGCTGTGAAACTCTAATACATCTAGTCTCAGAATAACTAGAATAATCTATGTGTGTGTGTTTGTGTGTGATATTAATAGAGCAGTTAATTCCCTGCAACTGCTCAGGTCTGCTAATGGAGGAGTTCATTCCCTGCAACTGCTCGGGTCTGCTAATGGAGGAGTTCATTCCCTGCAACTGCTCAGGTCTGCTAATGGAGGAGTTCATTCCCTGCAACTGCTCGGGTCTGCTAATGGAGGAGTTCATTCCCTGCAACTGCTCGGGTCTGCTAATGGAGGAGTTCATTCCCTGCAACTGCTCAGGTCTGCTAATGGAGGAGTTCATTCCCTGCAACTGCTCAGGTCTGCTAATGGAGGGGTTCATTCCCTGCAACTGCTCAAATCTGCTCATGGAGGGATTCATGCTGAGCAACTTCCCAGGTCTGCTCATGGAGAGGTTAATTCTCTGAAGCTGCTTAGGTCTGCTCACGGACATGTTAATTCTCTGCCACTGCTCTTGTCCGCTCATGAAGGGGTAAATTCTCTGCAACTGTTCATGTCTGCTCAGGGAAGGGCTAATTATCTGAAACTGTTCAGGTCAGCTTAATAAAATAGACATTTTATGCCTGTGTGCGCAATCTCACCCGCTAAATACTGAGTCCCTGAATGGCAGAAATAAAACGGGGTCACCCTAATTCCTGACATGTCTATACTTTGTGGGACAAAGTGACTGATGACGAAAGAGTTACAATTTGGGGTTGGGCGCACCCTTACACGTGCATTCCTTGCTATTTAATTTCACCTGCACTTGAACCTTCAGAGAATTTGCTAATTAATGCAAACATCGCCCCTGTCTGCTTATCCAAATCTTAATAGCAAGCCTGGCAATCTGTACGTGAGCAGAATATGCTAAATGACAGTTACATGCCCGGAAAAGTGTACAATATAAATTTACACTGTGTGTACCAAGTGCTGAGAGCTGTACACACTGCTTACACACATCCAGGACACTACATGCCAGTCACACACATCGCAGCATGATCACAGCTCCTTCTCCATGTTATCCTCGGGGGGATGGGACACTTCATCGCGGCTGCTTCCGCGCAGCCGCTTCACCGCCGACTCTGCACAGCAAGACAGCTCGTCGCTGGAGATTTCATCGCGGGACATTTCATCGCTAAAGGCAAGTATTTTAGCTATTTTAGTTTATTTTAGTAAGGGTGGTTAGAATTAGGGTTTAGGGGGTTAGAATTAGGGTTTAGGGGGTTAGTATTAGGGTTTAGGGTGTTAATTTTAGTATTAGGGTTCGGGGTTAATTTTAGTATTAGGGTTTAAGGGGTTAATTTTAGTATTAGGGGTCGGGGGTTAGTATTAGGGTTTAGGGGGTTAGTATTAGGGGTCGGGGGTTAGTGTTAGGGGGTAAGTATTAGGGTTCGGGGGTTAGTATTAGGGTTCGGGGGTTAATTTTAGTATTGGGGTTAATTTTAGTATTGGGGTTTGGGGGGGGGAATAATTTATTAGTGGGGGTTATTTTCTTTTTACTTTTACATTTGTAAGAGCTGACAGTCCAGCGCTGAACTGTCAGCTCTTACATAGCCGCGTCCGCGATCAGACGGCCGCGTTATACTTCATTGCTGACAGTTCAGCGTTCTAACTGCCGCGCTGAACTGTTAGCGATGAAGATGCGGCGCGGAAGTGTCCTAGACCCATCCTCGGATACATTGCACGATAAGAGCTTTTATAAACTATCTTGCTACGACGGGTGTGAGCACAGATTGGGTCTTTAACTTTAAAGTGTATAACAATTGGTGGGCTATCACACTACAATAATTAGGGATTCACCCGCTCAGGAGGTCACCCCGATACCTATTAAATAAGGTAATAGTTCGGCCATGTATTAGCAAATGTATGAATCAAACTGATAGCGAACGATTCCTGGTTAAGCCTCGTGTGCCATCAGGATGTTGATCCAATAGTGTACCGCGAAATGTGTGGTGATAAGAACAGAGAGCTTAGCCAGGGAAGGTACATTTAGATATCATCTGGTTTTCAAGTGGTTTATTTTATAAATAAGATATGTATATATATATATATATATATATATATATATATATATATATATACCGTATTTTCTTTAAACAAGAAATATCTTATTTGAAATATTTCAATATATTAATGGCATCATTATTAAAAAAAAAGATTAATTCAGTTCAAGGGGTCTACATAGAAATATTAAAACGAAAGTTAGAAAATAGATAGCAGAAAGAAACGAGAGAGAAAAAAAACCTCACACTGTTTAATATCAACAAAATAAAATTGCGGGGAGATTGTTAATTTGTCTCGCTGGTACTTAATCAGCCTTTAAGGGTAAATATTTGATGGGTGACGGCCAGCAAAATTAAAAAGAGGAATTATGCTCATTTGCGAGATGTGGTAATCAACACGCAGAGCTGAAATCTGATGAAAAGGGGCAGAGTTCGTTGAACACTGCTCTCCGCAAACATTATTCGTAAGAGCATCGCCCCTCCAGATCCTTCCCGCAAGTAACAGTGTCTGCATGGTGACGCACTCAATGAACACTCTCCATGCCGGGAGAAAGCTTTGCTGGGTACCTGACATGTGCCTTAGACTGCTGCACGCACAGCTATCACATCTCCATTATATGCCTGAAAATAGATGTATTTTTATGAAGCTATTACTTTAACAAGATGTGGGACGACAGAAGAAGTGAGATAAGTGGAGTTATCACTGTCCCGGGGAAACAACAGATCAACCTACTGTATCTGTAAAATAAACATCTACGATTAGGGCCAGATTCACTAAATGCGGCCACTGTCTGCTATTCCAATTTTCTTTTCTTTTTTCCGAATTGGGGGGCAGATATTGCCTATAGCCTGCCCACTTTTAGGGTGGTAGGTGGGGGCAGGAGATGCCTTTATTTGTTTGCATTGGGGAATTTGGGATTTAAGATATTTTGGGGATATTCACAAAACCCATTACATAGAAACATAGAATGTGTCGGCAGATAAGAACCATTCGGTCCATCTAGTCTGCCGAATTTTTTTTTTGAGTACTTTTATTAGTCCCCCGTTCCCGGTCTTAAAGCTAGAATAGCCTTGTGTCTATCCCACGCATGCTTAAACTCCTTCACTGTATTAACCTCTACCACTTCTACTGGAAGACTATTCCATACATCCACTACCCTCTCAGTAAAGTAATCCTTTCATTAGTCCCTGGCCTTATCTTATATCTAGGATAGCCTTATACCTATCCCATGCATGCTTAAACTCCTTCACTGTATTAACCTCTACCACTTCTACTGGAAGACTATTCCATGCATCCACTACCCTCTCAGTATAGTAATACTTTCATTAGTCCCTGGCCTTATCTTATATCTAGGATAGCCTTATACCTATCCCATGCATGCTTAAACTCCTTCACTGTATTAACCTCTACCACTTCTACTGGAAGACTATTCCATGCATCCACTACCCTCTCAGTAATGTAATACTTTCATTAGTCCCTGGCCCTATCTTATATCTAGGATAGCCTTATACCTATCCCATGCATGCTTAAACTCCTTCACTGTATTAACCTCTACCACTTCTACTGGAAGACTATTCCATACATCCACTACCCTCTCAGTAATGTAATACTTTCATTAGTCCCTGGCCTTATCTTATATCTAGGATAGCCTTATACCTATCCCATGCATGCTTAAACTCCTTCACTGTATGAACCTCTACCACTTCTACTGGAAGACTATTCCATGCATCCACTACCCTCTCAGTAATGTAATACTTTCATTAGTCCCTGACCTTATCTTATATCTAGGATAGCCTTATACCTATCCCATGCATGCTTAAACTCCTTCACTGTATCAACCTCTACCACTTCTACTGGAAGACTATTCCATACATCCATTACCCTCTCAGTAAAGTAATACTTTCATTAGTCCCTGACCTTATCTTATATCTAGGATAGCCTTATACCTATCCCATGCATGCTTAAACTCCTTCACTGTATTAACCTCTACCACTTCTACTGGAAGACTATTCCATACATCCACTACCCTCTCAGTAAAGTAATACTTTCATTAGTCCCTGACCTTATCTTATATCTAGGATAGCCTTATACCTATCCCACGCATGCTTAAACTCCTTCACTGTATTAACCTCTACCACTTCTACTGGAAGACTATTCCATACATCCACTACCCTCTCAGTAAAGTAATACTTTCATTAGTCTCTGGCCTTATCTTATATCTAGGATAGCCTTATATCTATCCCATGCATGCTTAAACTCCTTCACTGTATTAACCTCTACCACTTCTACTGGAAGACTATTCCATACATCCACTACCCTCTCAGTAAAGTAATACTTTCATTAGTCCCTGGCCTTATCTTATATCTAGGATAGCCTTATACCTATCCCATGCATGCTTAAACTCCTTCACTGTATTAACCTCTACCACTTCTACTGGAAGACTATTCCATACATCCACTACCCTCTCAGTAATGTAATACTTTCATTAGTCCCTGACCTTATCTTATATCTAGGATAGCCTTATACCTATCCCACGCATGCTTAAACTCCTTCACTGTATTAACCTCTACCACTTCTACTGGAAGACTATTCCATGCATCCACTACCCTCTCAGTAAAGTAATACTTTCATTAGTCCCTGGCCCTATCTTATATCTAGGATAGCCTTATACCTATCCAATGCATGCTTAAACTCCTTCACTGTATTAACCTCTACCACTTCTACTGGAAGACTATTCCATACATCCACTACCCTCTCAGTAATGTAATACTTTCATTAGTCCCTGGCCTTATCTTATATCTAGGATAGCCTTATACCTATCCCATGCATGCTTAAACTCCTTCACTGTATGAACCTCTACCACTTCTACTGGAAGACTATTCCATGCATCCACTACCCTCTCAGTAATGTAATACTTTCATTAGTCCCTGACCTTATCTTATATCTAGGATAGCCTTATACCTATCCCATGCATGCTTAAACTCCTTCACTGTATCAACCTCTACCACTTCTACTGGAAGACTATTCCATACATCCACTACCCTCTCAGTAAAGTAATACTTTCATTAGTCCCTGACCTTATCTTATATCTAGGATAGCCTTATACCTATCCCATGCATGCTTAAACTCCTTCACTGTATTAACCTCTACCACTTCTACTGGAAGACTATTCCATACATCCACTACCCTCTCAGTAAAGTAATACTTTCATTAGTCCCTGACCTTATCTTATATCTAGGATAGCCTTATACCTATCCCACGCATGCTTAAACTCCTTCACTGTATTAACCTCTACCACTTCTACTGGAAGACTATTCCATACATCCACTACCCTCTCAGTAAAGTAATACTTTCATTAGTCTCTGGCCTTATCTTATATCTAGGATAGCCTTATATCTATCCCATGCATGCTTAAACTCCTTCACTGTATTAACCTCTACCACTTCTACTGGAAGACTATTCCATACATCCACTACCCTCTCAGTAAAGTAATACTTTCATTAGTCCCTGGCCTTATCTTATATCTAGGATAGCTTTTTACCTATCCCATGCATGCTTAAACTCCTTCACTGTATTAACCTCTACCACTTCTACTGGAAGACTATTCCATACATCCACTACCCTCTCAGTAATGTAATACTTTCATTAGTCCCTGACCTTATCTTATATCTAGGATAGCCTTATACCTATCCCATGCATGCTTAAACTCCTTCACTGTATTAACCTCTACCACTTCTACTGGAAGACTATTCCATGCATCCACTACCCTCTCAGTAAAGTAATACTTTCATTAGTCCCTGGCCTTATCTTATATCTAGGATAGCCTTATACCTATCCCATGCATGCTTAAACTCCTTCACTGTATTAACCTCTACCACTTCTACTGGAAGACTATTCCATACATCCACTACCCTCTCAGTAAAGTAATACTTTCATTAGTCCCTGACCTTATCTTATATCTAGGATAGCATTATACCTATCCCATGCATGCTTAAACTCCTTCACTGTATTAACCTCTACCACTTCTACTGGAAGACTATTCCATACATCCACCACCCTCTCAGTAATGTAATACTTTCATTAGTCCCTGACCTTATCATATATCTAGGATAGCCTTATACCTATCCCATGCATGCTTAAACTCCTTCACTGTATGAACCTCTACCACTTCTACTGGAAGACTATTCCATACATCCACTACCCTCTCAGTAAAGTAATACTTCCTGATATGAACGTCCCCTGGATGTAACATAATAAGAATTTACCAAGGAAACGGTGCTTTGAACTATTCCCCTGGGGGTGTTACTTTTGTCCCATATCCACCCCCCATAGCATGTGTACTGGGAAAATAGAGACTATTTCAATGTATCCTTCGCATTAAAAATCAATTCTTCTTATTTTCGGACTGATGAAGTTCTAGGGTTAACCCTTGGTGAGTTTAGATAGTTTCCCTCTCTTTTTTTTTTTTAAAATAACCAATTTTCATTCATTTTATTTATTATAATAAACAAAAGGGGCCAGTATGACATACAGAGGGAAGAGTTCACAGTAACACTTTGTTATCAGGATTAGCTGGATCAGAATTATAAAACATTGTATTCAAGCTCCCTACATAGTTAAAGCACAACTGACGGCCAAAAATAGGTTCTGTTTAACTGAAAGTGTAGGAATTTGAAACAGAAATGTTTTAATGAAAGAATTTAAATAATATTGCTCTATCAGGGGGCAGACATGTTGGGTCAGGTGACCCATCTGATCCAAGATTCTAAACAAAATGTCAGCCAGCGCTACACAAGCACAGAGGGCTCAGTAAGGTGCTTTATTCGTATCCTTTCATTAAAGTCTTTTTTCCGTCAAATATCCCATTAGTAAAAAGAAGTAATTTAAAGGGATGGGTCTTAGCTACAATTCCGCCATCTTTGTTTGAGCCCTGGTAAAACGGATGAAGTTTAGTAATAACTCCACCCACTTCGCATAAAGCCCTGCCTAGTCTCGCTCATTTTCTGCCTGACTATGCACCTCGAAATTTCAAATTTTGTTTGGACCCTCGTAGCGCCCTTGGTTGACCATCTCGCATTATTCCAGGTCAGTTTTACATCGTTGCCAAAGTCGGCCATGTTTCCAGGGACACATATATGTTCCACATGCTGCAGAAAGAGCATGCAAAGTGCAGCCCGGCAGTATGTAGGATGGATATACACCCAGACACAATCCAATTAATTAATCAGGTTGGAGATCTCATAGGACCTACCATGATTAATTAATTGGATTATGCCTGTGCGTATATCCATCCTATATGCCGGGCTGCACTTTGCATGCTCTTTCTGCAGCATGTGTCCCTGGAAACATGGCCGATGTTGGTAACTATGGTTTTATGAGAAGCTCGCCGCCGTCGATTGCAGCCATTGAAGCAGATTCCCTTTATTGCCGACATTAAGCGAATGTGGTATAAACTCGCAGCCCGTGAGGCTTTAATGTGTCAGATCTATTTCCCCAAATAATCTGGCTGAGCTTATTAGTGCCTGACTGACTGAGGGAGGAGTGAGGCATTTTAAATAGGCCCATCAGTTCTGCCGGACCTCAGCTCATTTCACGCTAGTTGCTTCTGTGAAACGGTTGATCTGACATTTGCTTTGCTATTAATTTTAATTTAGAGGGGGGCTCACTTTGCTGAATAATTACCTAAAGAGGTATTAGTCATATCTGATTAATACGACCCCTCTCCTCTAGTCTGCATCCCCCCCCCCCCCCCCCCCCACCACCACCACTCTAATCCATCCTAAAAGATGGATGACGAACAGGGTACTCTGTAAGATCTGTTACCATGCAATGATGGACGAAAGTGGGAGTCACTGATAACAGAAGGGGGTCTCCGTTCAGTTTAAAGGGGGAGTTGCACTATGAAATCTATGTTGGACTGAACTATACCGTTTTATTTAATCTCATACTCACGATTGGACCGTTTTAATATGAGTCCTGTCTGGATTTTTTGCCTTTACCTCCCATAGGATGAAAAGCTTTGTAGAAATTCTTATTTTTTGGGCCAGTCAAATAATGTACCAGGGGGGATAGGATAGAAACATTTAAATGCATAAAGGGAATCAACACAGTAAAAGAAGAGGGTATATTTAACAGAAAGGAAAACTACCACAACTAGAGGACATAGTCTTAAATTAGAGGGGCAACGATTTAAAGGTAATATCAGGAAGTATTACTTTACTGAGAGGGTAGTGGATGCATGGAATAGTCTTCCAGCAGAAGTGGTAGAGGTTAATACAGTGAAGGAGTTTAAGCATGCGTGGGATAGGTATAAGGCTATCTTAGATATAAGATAAGGTCAGGGACTAATGAAAGTATTACATTACGGAGAGGGTAGTGGATGTATGGAATAGTCTTCCTGTAGAAGTGGTAGAGGTTAATACAGTGAAGGTGTTTAAGCATGCATGGGATAGGTATAAGGCTATCCTAGATATAAGATAAGGCCAGGGACTAATGAAAGTATTACATTACTGAGAGGGTAGTGGATTCATGGAATAGTCTTCCAGTAGAAGTGGTAGAGGTTAATACAGTGAAGGAGTTTAAGCATGCATGGGATAAGTATAAGGCTATCCTAGATATAAGATAAGGCCAGGGACTAATGAAAGTATTACTTTACTGAGAGGGTAGTGGATGTATGGAATAGCCTTCCAGTAGACGTGGTAGAGGTTAATACAGTGAAGGAGTTTAAGCATGCGTGGGATAGGTATAAGGCTATCCTAGATATAAGATAAGGCCAGGGACTAATGAAAGTATTACTTTACTGAGAGGGTAGTGGATGCATGGAATAGTCTTCCAGTAGAAGTGGTAGAGGTTAATACAGTGAAGGAGTTTAAGCATGCATGGGATAGGTATAAGGCTATCCTAGATATAAGATAAGGACAGGGACTAATGAAAGTATTACTTTACTGAGAGGGTAGTGGATGTATGGAATAGTCTTCCAGTAGAAGTGGTAGAGGTTAATACAGTGAAGGAGTTTAAGCATGCATGGGATAGGTATAAGGCTATCCTAGATATAAGATAAGGCCAGGGACTAATGAAAGTATTACTTTACTGAGAGGGTAGTGGATATATGGAATAGTCTTCCAGTAGAAGTGGTAGAGGTTAATACAGTGAAGGAGTTTAAGCATGCATGGGATAGGTATAAGGCTATCCTATATATAAGATAAGGCCAGGGACTAATGACAGTATTACTTTACTGAGAGGGTAGTGGATGTATGGAATAGCCTTCCAGTAGACGTGGTAGAGGTTAATACAGTGAAGGAGTTTAAGCATGCGTGGGATAGGTATAAGGCTATCCTAGATATAAGATAAGGCCAGGGACTAATGAAAGTATTACTTTACTGAGAGGGTAGTGGATGCATGGAATAGTCTTCCAGTAGAAGTGGTAGAGGTTAATACAGTGAAGGAGTTTAAGCATGCATGGGATAGGTATAAGGCTATCCTAGATATAAGATAAGGCCAGGGACTAATGAAAGTATTACTTTACTGAGAGGGTAGTGGATGTATGGAATAGCCTTCCAGTAGACGTGGTAGAGGTTAATACAGTGAAGGAGTTTAAGCATGCATGGGATAGGTATAAGGCTATCCTAGATATAAGATAAGGCCAGGGACTAATGAAAATATTACTTTACTGAGAGGGTAGTGGATGTATGGAATAGTCTTCCAGTAGAAGTGGTAGAGGTTAATACAGTGAAGGAGTTTAAGCATGCATGGGATAGGTATAAGGCTATCCTAGATATAAGATAAGGCCAGGGACTAATGAAAGTATTACTTTACTGAGAGGGTAGTGGATGTATGGAATAGTCTTCCAGTAGAAGTGGTAGAGGTTAATACAGTGAAGGAGTTTAAGCATGTGTGGGATAGGTATAAGGCTATCCTAGATATAAGATAAGGCCAGGGACTAATGAAAGTATTACATTACTGAGAGGGTAGTGGATGTATGGAATAGTCTTCCAGTAGAAGTGGTAGAGGTTAATACAGTGAAGGAGTTTAAGCATGCATGGGATAGGTATAAGGCTATCCTAGATATAAGATAAGGTCAGGGACTAATGAAAGTATTACTTTACTGAGAGGGTAGTGGATGTATGGAATAGTCTTCCAGTAGAAGTGGTAGAGGTTAATACAGTGAAGGAGTTTAAGCATGTGTGGGATAGGTATAAGGCTATCCTAGATATAAGATAAGGCCAGGGACTAATGAAAGTATTACATTACTGAGAGGGTAGTGGATACATGGAATAGTCTTCCAGTATAAGTGGTAGAGGTTAATACAGTGAAGGAGTTTAAGCAT
Source organism: Pelodytes ibericus (assembly GCA_036172795.1). Lineage (NCBI taxonomy): Eukaryota > Metazoa > Chordata > Amphibia > Anura > Pelodytidae > Pelodytes > Pelodytes ibericus. The sequence continues at coordinate 10,057,780 of CM069860.1, read as the reverse complement.
GCATGGGATAGGTATAAGGCTATCCTAGATATAAGATAAGACCAGGGACTAATGAAAGTATTACATTACTGAGAGGGTAGTGGATGTATGGAATAGTCTTCCAGTAGAAGTGGTAGAGGTTAATACAGTGAAGGAGTTTAAGCATGCGTGGGATAGGTATAAGGCTATGCTAGATATAAGATAAGGCCAGGGACTAATGAAAGTATTACATTACTGAGAGGGTAGTGGATGTATGGAATAGTCTTCCAGTAGAAGTGGTAGAGGTTAATACAGTGAAGGAGTTTAAACATGCGTGGGATAGGTATAAGGCTATGCTAGATATAAGATAAGGCCAGGGACTAATGAAAGTATTACATTACTGAGAGGGTAGTGGATGTATGGAATAGTCTTCCAGTAGAAGTGGTAGAGGTTAATACAGTGACGGAGTTTAAGCATGCATGGGATAGGTATAAGGCTATCCTAGATATAAGATAAGGCCAGGGACTAATGAAAGTATTACATTACTGAGAGGGTAGTGGATGCATGGAATAGTCTTCCAGTAGAAGTGGTAGAGGTTAATACAGTGAAGGAGTTTAAGCATGCATGGGATAGGTATAAGGCTATCCTAGATATAAGATAAGGCCAGGGACTAATGAAAGTATTACATTACTGAGAGGGTAGTGGATGCATGGAATAGTCTTCCAGTAGAAGTGGTAGAGGTTAATACAGTGAAGGAGTTTAAGCATGCATGGGATAGGTATAAGGCTATCCTAGATATAAGGTAAGGCCATCCTAGATATAAGGTAAGGCCAGGGATTAATGAAAGTATTACTTTACTGAGAGGGTAGTGGATGTATGGAATAGTCTTCCAGTAGAAGTGGTAGAGGTTAATACAGTGAAGGAGTTTAAGCATGCATGGGATAGGTATAAGGCTATCCTAGATATAAGGTAAGGCCATCCTAGATATAAGGTAAGGCCAGGGATTAATGAAAGTATTACTTTACTGAGAGGGTAGTGGGTGCATGGAATAGCCTTCCAGTAGAAGTGGTAGAGGTTAATACAGTGAAGGAGTTTAAGCATTCATGGGATAGGTATAAGGCTATCCTAGATATAAGATAAGGCCAGGGACTAATGAAAGTATTACTTTACTGAGAGGGTAGTGGATGTATGGAATAGCCTTCCAGTAGACGTGGTAGAGGTTAATACAGTGAAGGAGTTTAAGCATGCATGGGATAGGTATAAGGCTATCCTAGATATAAGATAAGGCCAGGGACTAATGAAAATATTACTTTACTGAGAGGGTAGTGGATGTATGGAATAGTCTTCCAGTAGAAGTGGTAGAGGTTAATACAGTGAAGGAGTTTAAGCATGCATGGGATAGGTATAAGGCTATCCTAGATATAAGATAAGGCCAGGGACTAATGAAAGTATTACTTTACTGAGAGGGTAGTGGATGTATGGAATAGTCTTCCAGTAGAAGTGGTAGAGGTTAATACAGTGAAGGAGTTTAAGCATGCGTGGGATAGGTATAAGGCTATCCTAGATATAAGATAAGGCCAGGGACTAATGAAAGTATTACATTACTGAGAGGGTAGTGGATGTATGGAATAGTCTTCCAGTAGAAGTGGTAGAGGTTAATACAGTGAAGGAGTTTAAGCATGCATGGGATAGGTATAAGGCTATCCTAGATATAAGATAAGGTCAGGGACTAATGAAAGTATTACTTTACTGAGAGGGTAGTGGATGTATGGAATAGTCTTCCAGTAGAAGTGGTAGAGGTTAATATAGTGAAGGAGTTTAAGCATGTGTGGGATAGGTATAAGGCTATCCTAGATATAAGATAAGGCCAGGGACTAATGAAAGTATTACATTACTGAGAGGGTAGTGGATACATGGAATAGTCTTCCAGTATAAGTGGTAGAGGTTAATACAGTGAAGGAGTTTAAGCATGCATGGGATAGGTATAAGGCTATCCTAGATATAAGATAAGACCAGGGACTAATGAAAGTATTACATTACTGAGAGGGTAGTGGATGTATGGAATAGTCTTCCAGTAGAAGTGGTAGAGGTTAATACAGTGAAGGAGTTTAAGCATGCGTGGGATAGGTATAAGGCTATGCTAGATATAAGATAAGGCCAGGGACTAATGAAAGTATTACATTACTGAGAGGGTAGTGGATGTATGGAATAGTCTTCCAGTAGAAGTGGTAGAGGTTAATACAGTGAAGGAGTTTAAGCATGCGTGGGATAGGTATAAGGCTATGCTAGATATAAGATAAGGCCAGGGACTAATGAAAGTATTACATTACTGAGAGGGTAGTGGATGTATGGAATAGTCTTATAGTAGAAGTGGTAGAGGTTAATACAGTGACGGAGTTTAAGCATGCATGGGATAGGTATAAGGCTATCCTAGATATAAGGTAAGGCCAGGGACTAATGAAAGTATTACATTACTGAGAGGGTAGTGGATGCATGGAATAGTCTTCCAGTAGAAGTGGTAGAGGTTAATACAGTGAAGGAGTTTAAGCATGCATGGGATAGGTATAAGGCTATCCTAGATATAAGATAAGGCCAGGGACTAATGAAAGTATTACATTACTGAGAGGGTAGTGGATGCATGGAATAGTCTTCCAGTAGAAGTGGTAGAGGTTAATACAGTGAAGGAGTTTATGCATGCATGGGATAGGTATAAGGCTATCCTAGATATAAGGTAAGGCCATCCTAGATATAAGGTAAGGCCAGGGATTAATGAAAGTATTACTTTACTGAGAGGGTAGTGGATGTATGGAATAGTCTTCCAGTAGAAGTGGTAGAGGTTAATACAGTGAAGGAGTTTAAGCATGCATGGGATAGGTATAAGGCTATCCTAGATATAAGGTAAGGCCATCCTAGATATAAGGTAAGGCCAGTGATTAATGAAAGTATTACTTTACTGAGAGGGTAGTGGGTGCATGGAATAGCCTTCCAGTAGAAGTGGTAGAGGTTAATACAGTGAAGGAGTTTAAGCATTCATGGGATAGGGATAAGGCTATCCTAGATATAAGATAAGGCCAGGGACTAATGAAGGTATTACATTACTGAGAGGGTAGTGGATGTATGGAATAGTCTTCCAGTAGTAGTGGTAGAGGTTAATACTGTGAAGGAGTTTAAGCATGCATGGGATAGGTATAAGGCTATCCTAGATATAAGATAAGGCCAGGGACTAATGAAAGTATTACTTTACTGAGAGGGTAGTGGATGTATGGAATAGTCTTCCAGCAGAAGTGGTAGAGGTTAATACAGTGAAGGAGTTTAAGCATGCATGGGATAGGTATAAGGCTATCCTAGATATAAGATAAGGTCAGGGACTAATGAAAGTATTACATTACTGAGAGGGTAGTGGATGTATGGAATAGTCTTCCAGTAGAAGTGGTAGAGGTTAATACAGTGAAGGGGTTTAAGCATGCGTGGGATAGGTATAAGGCTATCCTAGATATAAGATCAAAGGAGTGGAGTTTGCTGTGGAGAGACTGAAATGTGTGTTATATTCTTCTCTCTTTAGTTACCAGGGTTTCTCCCCATGTCTTTAACAGCCCACGGCTTAGCGGTCTCCCTTTTAGAATAGAAATTGTGCAACTCTCTCAACCATCAAGGCCAGTGAGACAGCTCAGCAGTCTAGTGGATCATCTGCAGGATCTTTGCAATCCTGGGGTCACAGGTTCCATTCCTGGCAGGGTCAACTCATCCATAGATAAAATGAAGACTGTTAAATTGGGTCATAGCGACATCCCTTCAATGTGTTTGTTATTATTATTATCAGTCATATCTAGGAATCTCTTAAATTGCATGCTTTTCAGATATTTAGAGATCCTTATAAAAGAAGGTGGGTTTACATCATTGGTTAACCTTTTGAATAATAAAAGATTATTATTATATATGTATTTAGTACCACAAACCTTTTCAGTTCATTCTATTATGAGACATTCTATAGAGAATCCTGCGTATAATGTGGGATCTTTAATGGAATAATTCTCTTGTGGTCTAGTGGTTTAGAGCCACGCCAGATATTTATATTCTATAAGAAATATACCAGTCGATATGTCTGACTTTAAAGAGCTGTGATGGCCATTTTTATACTTAATGGTCTTCACAATATAAAGTACCCAAAATTCGGCTCCACAATATGCCCCATTTCGGCTAGGATTCGGCTACTCTGGCAGAAACCAAACCATTGGCGGCATTCGGATGGACACATTTTCGCCATAAAATTTATACAATTTCGGGCTGCAGAATAAGTGGCGATCCACCCCAAATGGAATTCTGATTCGAGGATGACTGGAGCATTTCATCGACTTCGATTCTCTTGTTCTGAATGGGAGAATTACTGTTAAAAAGTGCAAGAAAAAAAATAAAATAAAATAAAAGCCCACTGCTGACTTCCGCTAGCCCCATCAATAAATAAAAAAAATTGCCCCACCCCGCCAAAAAAAAATAGCCCTGGCCCAACGTACTAATAAACAGGACTGGGAACTGGAAAAATGGTTCTCGGCGCCTAGAAAAAACATGGGAGGCCAGGGCAAGTAAAAAATAAAAAAAAACCTTTGGGTGCCAGGGGAGGTGGACAGTGAAAATCACTACTCACCCCCTGGCACCCAGAGGGTGCCCTGTAAATTAAATGATTACCTATATCCAAGTTCCATCGGCGATCCGCACACCCCTCGATCTTCATCTTCTGGGCGAGGGAAACAAAATAAAAAATAATCTACCTAATCTGTTAAAAATAAAAAATTCCATGATACTTAGAGACGTAAGCATCACGGATGCATAATGAAAGCTCTGCACTGAAAGCATTATATTATATATAATTAAATTGCCACCTTTTCTTCCAAAAAATACCAGCCAACCAATTGCTTCCACAGACTAGGCCACTCGCTCATTGTATTGGCGGCTATCAAAAATCAGCCATTACTAGCGGGGGTTGGAAGAATTCTCTATCTGATTGGCCAGTTCACTGTGAATATATCTCAGTTTGGAAAATGTTAAAGCGCTATTGAATTGGATATTAGTTGCAACAGCTCTGCCTTCTGGTAACAAACGGAACTCAGCCAGTGTACAAAAGACACAAGGGTTTGTGTGTATAGCTTGTATGATTGTTTTTTTTTTTGCAGTTAGTCTACTCAAGTGAGGTATAGCAATGACAGACCCTCGTTTTGACACACCAACAACAGAGGGGACCTTAAATTGATAAATATGTCCACTCTGGCATGTCAAAAAAAAGATTTTTCTGCAGGCATGTACCTATTTGGAACCAGTTTTAAAAAGCAGTGCCAACTCTGTGCCCAAACAGCATGCCAGTGCCATCTCTGTCCCCAAACAGCATGCCAGTGCCATCTCTGTCCCAAACAGCATGCCACACCATACTGAGGTGGACTAGGGAGGGGTGGCCCGCCGCGGGTGCTAGTCAATGAAGGGGTCTATTGCACTATGTGGGTACCCAAGCAACATACACCCCTCCGATGCGGCGCAGTGGACATAGAGGTGCGGAACGCTTGAGGTCTGCAGCGGAAACCAAAGCTTATTCCGCAGGTCCACTTGTGTATCAGAAGCAGTCCACGTGTGTATCAGAACTAAGCTTCCCCCGACACTGCACATATCTTACCACCCAGAATCTCTTCCTCTGCAAACCTTGCCACGAAAATGGATGTCCTTGCACGGATACTTTCCTATTCCTGGTCCAGAGCTTAAGGGGCAAGCCACTATATTTGTGGTCTCAGTCTGTGGCTAGTAGGGGACAAGGAGAGTTAGGAGAATGCAGGGTGCCTTTTTACCATACCTCCCAACTCCTCCCCCCCCGGGCAATTCAGGACACCAGGGGGTGAGGTCTGGGGAGGGGCGTGTTAGTGTTACCGCATATGTGTGCAGTAACACTGTCAGCCACTTTAGATCCTGGCATCTGTAACTCGTTTATTTCTAACTCGGCAAACGTAGCCGAGTTAGAAAAATCCTCCCATTCAGCTGGATTGGAGAATTTTTCCAGCTCAGCTACTTTGGCCTTAAAGGGACACTGCCACTTACATAAGATGTAACTAGATAACCTGATCATTTAAAACAAACACATATATAAGACATATGCCATCATTTTTTTAATGATTGAATTAATCGCATATAAAAGGAAAAAAAAAAAATTAGGTGTTTATCACCAGCATCCATTTTGAGAATATTTCCCATGATGCAACATCGTCCAAAATCTTCCAGCAAGTCTCACTTTACAATTGTTGCCAAAGCCTGCATGATGATGTCATAAGATAAGATGCTCTCTTACTGGCTCCTGAGTATTATAGTGGGCAGGACTAGGTGGCTTTGTACAACCCTTGTGATGTAATAGTTACATTACCCTCCCATTCAATGCAAGTCTATGGTCAGAATTCTGACTCATAGACTGCATTCTGTGTCCCCAGACCCAAAGTGAGATACTAGTGCTGTAACGTCACTGGGGGGTGGCACCAAAAACACTATATTTCACAAAATGGCGGCGCCCAGTCACACTTGTTTAGTTACATATTTTATTAAATAAACTCTCATAACAAAAACAAGACGTATCTGAAATCAGCAATACAAAATAACAAAAAAGTTAAACCATGTCATATTTTGGTGGGAGTGTCCCTTTAAGTTTGCAATTCTCTTCTCAATCCCCTACAGTTCATTCTTTATTGAGTAGACTCATGTTTATTATTATTATTATTATTATAATAACTGTCTCTGGGACTCTCAGCAGAGCTGACCATAGACCTGATTCCTCCAAGGGAGGGAATGGGCTTTTTGCATGAGGCGCTCTACCCGCCGGCCTGGACTCTATGGTACTTTTCCGGAAGTGTGCGTCAGGGCTGTGACGTGCGCCGAGCCGGTAGCGTGTGCGAAGCTGGTTATATCGTGTGTTGCAGGGGCCCCGCGCCAGGTTTCTCCAACCCCCTGAGGGGGCCCACGGACACGGAACTGCTCAACCTTTACTGGCTATCCCGTGTTGGGGAGGGGATCTGACACATTGCTACAAGGCCCCGGCTGGTCTAATCAACAGCCCTCACCTGAGCCACTCCCCCTCTGGATCACCACTGAGACCCCTCTTCAGTCCACACTGTGTCCCCTGAGCCCCTCCTCCATCTCTGACCCCCCTTTATCTGAGCCCCTCCTCCATCTCTGACCCCCCCTTCATCTGTGTCCCCAGATCCCCTCCTCCATCTCTGACCCCCCTTCATCTGTGTCCCCAGATCCCCTCCTCCATCTCTGATCCCCCTTTATCTGAGTCCCTCCTCCATCTCTGACCCCCCTTCATCTGTGTCCCCAGATCCCCTCCTCCATCTCTAACCCCTCTTAATCTGTGTCCCCAGATCCCCTCCTCCATCTCTGACCCCTCTTAATCTGTGTGCCCTGAGCCCCTCCTCCATCTCTGACCCCCCTTTCATCTGTGTCCCCTGATCCCCTCCTCCATCTCTGACCCCCCTTTATCTGATCCCCTCCTCCATCTCTGACCCCCTTTTATCTGATCCCCTCCTCCATCTCTGACCCCCCTTTATCTGATCCCCTCCTCCATCTCTGACCCCCTTTTATCTGATCCCCTCCTCCATCTCTGACCCCCTTTTATCTGATCCCCTCCTCCATCTCTGACCCCCCTTTATCTGATCCCCTCCTCCATCTCTGACCCCCCTTTATCTGATCCCCTCCTCCATCTCTGAACTCCTTCATCTGTGTCCCTTCAGCCCCTCCTCCATCTTTGAACCCCCTACATATTGTGTCCTCTAAGCCCCTCCTCCATCTCTGATCCCCCATTTGTGATATCCACTGACCCCCTCACCTGTTACCTTTTTAAGATCCTCCTTCTTCTAAATCCCCTGAACCTATTCGTGTTTCCTCCTTCTAGCACTCCAAAGCTTCTCCTGTCTGCTCAGTTTGATTTTTCTCCCTAGCTTTCCCAAACTACTTCTTACACCTTGCCCTCTGCCTCACCCCCACCTGCAGAGAAGACAGGCTTCTTGTTGCCTCTCACCGCTTCCTACTCTCTCCCTATTTTTTATTTTCTCCCTGCCAAAGCCCCAGTTTCTCCCCATCTGCTGTCATGGCCTTTCAGACGGGTAAAGTTGTGGACTTCGAACGTAACTGCGTTTTGTGCTGCCAAGAGCTGGAAATCTATGCTCTGGGGAAATGTGACCATCCCGTCTGCTATCGCTGTTCTACCAAGATGAGGGTGCTGTGTGAGCAGAAATACTGCGCTGTATGCAGAGAGGAACTGGACAAGGTGGGTCCAGATAATATGGTGTATTTCTTGCATTACAAGCATTCGGGGGGGGGGGGGGGGGGGTTTAACAGGTGCCGGCACAGGAAAAAAGGGTTAATTCACAGTGGTCATATTGCACCTTTTTTTTTTCCACCCCGACACGTTTTTGCACCCTCACCGATGACAGTGCTTGACAGATCCTGGGCTCCTAAAATCTCTACTGCTGCTTTTTTTTATTTTTTAACTTATTTGGGGATTGTTTTACATAGAACGCAATGAAAGTCCCATCTGCCTGGCTCCTAAAGTCGACCGAGAGTGGCCAAGCCAAGATTCTGTGATACTCCTGAAAGAAATGGCCAGAGTTTTGTTAGCTGACGTCACCCAAGGCCATGATTCGCTCTAATTTTAAAGGGACAATTCACCTACACTTTTTTATTTTCTTTTTGGATCACACCTGCATCATATAAACAAACAGATCGGTCTCATCAGTTTTCTCAACACTTTCTATCCCCCAAAATCTTCAAATAAAATGTAATACATTTACTGCTGTTTCTATAGTAACAGTCCTGCCCATCTCACTCTCTAAGCCCCTCCTTTTTGCAATTTAGAAGCCCCGATTTAAATAAGTTTTAATGCAAACTACAGGAGAACTGTAAACTGTTTCAAGGTAGAAATAAGTGTATTTTTAATGTGTTAAACACATGTACAGCATACTGTAACTAAGCTGGGTGCAGCTGCCCTTTTAACATGTCTAGTGAGAAACCATTCCTAAAAATAAAATAAACACAGACCCTTCCATATAATCTGCTGTTTTTTTTTTTAATATTCTCATATCATTTGTTGACTAAACAGGTAGGGTTTTTCGATCTTATCTCAGTTCTTTGGTTGTCTGTGCGGTTACTGTCCATTGGCAAGAAACATAAGTACTTAACAACAATTGTTTAATCTGCTAAATCACGCACTACATGGACAATCTGTGTATATTATTTTCATTATATATAGATCTGTGCACCCAGCATTCACCGGGCTAGCTGTAACAGTCCCCCCCCTCCCCCCCCCATTATTGTTAAACTACAACTCCCATCATTCTTAGCAGATCTTTGGCTTACCAAGGTCTCTCAAAATGATGATTATTTTTTCTTATTTGTACCTTTTTATTTGTGTTTGCGTGTACAATTTATACATAAACCAGCATGGGAACAATAATAAAAGTATGAAGTCTATTACATGGTAACACCCCCCCTTCCCCCTCACAGCGCTGTTGGAACTACATTCCCCATGACTGCTTGCTTCCAACCTACAGCGACCACATTTTGGGGATTTTGGATTTTTCAGATAAGGGATACTCAACCTTTAATAATATTGTCTGTGCTAGTTAGAATCTGTCACACATCGGCAAGTGGATGCTTTTAAAGGGCTAGTTCCATGTAAAGAAAGCTTTTTCATACATGTGTATGTTTGTCTTCTGGCCTCGTAATTCACATTGGAGCTTACCGTGTGAGCCTGTGCTCCGTGTTCACCGAACGGCTTACAGCAATCCATCTCCTTTTACACACGCCTTCATCAGTCATATGTTGCCCTTTATCCAGCTAGCAATGCAATCCTTAGTGCAGCAAGATACGCTCTTGCTAGTTCAATTTAGCAGGCTTGCAAGAATGTGATAAGTTTATATACACACGCACAACCTTCGCAGTTACAATTACGCTACACGTTCATGCTCCCGGCAAAACCTTATTGTGACACCAGTCACCCACTCAAGTTATTTCTTTTTCTTTTTTTTTTAATCTTTTCACAGGTGGTCTTTGTTAACAAAGTTGATCCTTTTCTAAGCATCAACACCCAGCAAATGCAGTGTGAGAAGAAATATGACATCTATTTCACCGATGGAAAGGTCTTCTCCCAGTACAAGTAAGCGCTTTCTTCTGAACCTTTCAGAAACCAAAATATAGTCGGATTTAAAAAAAAAAAAAAAAAATTTGTCCACACCCATTATTTAGACTCATGACCTGCCAGGACCGTCGCGTGTCCTTAACCCCTTGAGGACACGGCTGTTTTTGGGCTGTGGTACAGAGTACAGAGGCCGTTTTTACACTTCTGTGGTGTTTGTGTTTAGCTGCAATTTTCCTCTTTGCATGTTCTGTAACCACACAAATGTATCTTTTGTTTTTTGGGGGACCCGCTTTAAATACCATTATTTTGATCAAATCATATGATTTACTGTAAGAAAATAATAATAAAATATGATGGAAAATGAAAAAAAACTGTTTTTCGTAATGTTTACATGAAAATAATTTATAAATCTAGAAACGCTAATAAAAAAAAAACTTCTAAATAGATTCTAATATTTGTCCTGAATTTAGAAATACACAAAGTTGTAGGCCAGTAACTCAAAGTAGTACTAACCTTTTCATCCCAACCGGGTGTGCTAGCATACTAACTCTAGTTGCTAGCACACTGACCCTAGTTGCTAGCACACTGACCCTAGTTGCTAGCACACTGACCCTAGTTGCTAGCACACTGACCCTAGGCGCCCCTTGCCATCAGATGGGGCATGTTTGGTCTGTTTCCTGCTATTTATTGTCTCTCTGTTGATCCTATAGCTGCTCCAGTACATGGTTTCTTTGTATATTCTTTAGGAAGCTCCTGCTACATGAATGCACCTTGTGCCATGAAGTGCGACCTTTTCGCCACTTCTCCGAACTGGAGCAGCACATGAGGAAACAGCACGAGCTCTTTTGCTGCAAGCTGTGCGTGAAGTTCCTGAAGGTGAGAGTCTAGTCGCTGGCCGTACAAGCTGCGGTTTGTTTAAAAGAGATCTGCTGTGGGTAACGAGCCCCTGATCTGATCTCTGACAGATCAAAAGTGTTTTTTATAAGTGAAATAGCAGGGTGCACGCATCATACATAATATCTTCTGTTCTTATACAATCAGAAATAAGCAAAATAAAGTAATGTGTTTTTTTGCAATCTTTTACCTGTTTAATTTTTTTTTTTACGACAGAAACAGATGTTGAAAGATACATTATATTCATATTTATTAATATGGCACCAATAATTTATAGAGTATAGAGTCATTTTTTTTTTTCTCTCAGGGGGCGGACATGTATGGAATCTTGGGTCAGATCTGCCGAATCATTTGGCTAAAGATTCCAAACAACATGTCCGCCCTTCGATAAAGCGAACAGAGCAATTAATGTAATTTATGTGTATTCTTTCATAGAAGAAATTGTAGTTAAAATGTTGCGAGACAATCATTCAATAAAACACAACTTAATGTTTTGCCTACAATTTTTCCATTATAGTGTTATCTGTTTTGTTTTTTTAATGACTTATATAGTTATATATATATATATATATATATTTGTTACTCCTGGATGACCCCAGTGAAATTGTACTGCAATCTCTAACCCTATTTTTTTCCCCCAATCCCAGAATTTTACCTATGAGCGCACTTGGTACACCCGCAAAGACTTGGCTCGTCACCGCATACACGGTGACCCAGATGACACGTCTCACCGCGGCCATCCGCTCTGCAAGTTCTGCGACGAGCGCTACCTTGACAACGACGAGCTGTTGAAACATCTCCGCCGGGACCACTACTTCTGCCATTTCTGTGATTCTGATGGAGCCCAGGAGTATTACAGGTATGTACTGATCCGGGGGAGCTGCACAGAGCTCCCGCTTCACAGCTGGGGTTGAGGACATGGCTGACAGCTCTCCAGTCCCGTGCAGTCCGTGTATAAAATAACTAATCCGTGAAACGCGTGTTTTGCGCAGTGATTACACCTTCCTGCGAGAACATTTCCGCGACAGCCACTTTCTCTGCGAGGAAGACCGGTGTAGCACCGAGCAGTTCACACACGCCTTCCGCACCGACATCGACTACAAGGCCCACAAGACCTCTTGTCACAGCAAGAGCCGCGCCGAAGCCAGACAGAACCGCCAGATCGACCTCCAGTTCAACTACGCTCCCCGGCATAACCGCAGGGCTGAAGGCAAGTGAAACGCGTTTCCCAACCCATTCTGGGAATACAAACATTCTGCTTATGACATCACCATGGGAAGTAGTTCATTTGCAAATCACGCCACATGGTGATGTCATAAGCAGGCGACGCCAGAGACCCATTCAAAACGCATCTGGTTCTGCTGAAAGGATCTACAGATGATTTTTGATGTTTTAACCTCTACATTCACAGTATTTTTAGTTGTCGGAGTAAATTTAAAAATTGTCTTTTATTAGCGTGCTGTGTAACAGACAGAACTAACAGTACCTGAGGGAAATACATTGTGCTGCATACACTATACAGAATTCTGGGCATCGTATACCCATGTATTTAAAAGTAATATCAGGAAGTATTACTTTACTGAGAGGGTAGTGGATACATGGAATAGTCTTCCAGTAGAAGTGGTAGAGGTTAATACAGTGAGGGAGTTTAAGCATGCATGGGATAGGTATAAGGCAATCTTAGATATAAGATAAGGCCAGGGACTAATGAAAGTATTACCTTACTGAGAGGGTAGTGGATGTATGGAATAGTCTTCCAGTAGAAGTGGTAGAGGTTAATACATGGGATAGGTATAAGGCTATCCTGGATATAAGATAGGGAACTGGGGACTAATAAAAGTGTTTAGAAAATAGGGCAGACTAGATGGGCCGAATGGTTCTTATCTGCCGACACATTCAATGTTTCTATGTATACATTATTGTTAATCATGCATAGAGGTGCATTTTTGGAGTGAGCAGATGGTCCCCACGGTTTATAAATTCACTTCTATATTTTAGGGATTGTGGGCGGAGAGGACTATGACGAGGTGGATCGATATAACAGGAGAGTGCCCAGAGGAGGAGGAGGAGCACGCGGAGCACAACAGAACAAAAGAGGAAGCTGGCGGTATAAAAGGTGAGTGCCCCATTCTAGGTCTGTGTGTCTCGTAAAATGCGTTGGGTACTTTTTTTTTTCTTTTCTGCGATGATATCCAGGTTTGGTCCGTGCGGGTCTTCATGAAACAATACATACGTTTTTATACTTTGGTTGTGCTAATCAATCTGTGACTCTGAACCTGCAGGGAGGAGGAAGATCGGGAAGTCGCGGCCGCTGTCAGAGCGTCGGTAGCAGCCCGGCGTCAAGAGGAGATGGGAAGGAAACCAGCTTTAGAAAACTTTGAGTCCTCCAAATCCAGAAAGGAGGAAACCACGGAGCCCGAGGAAAGACACAGGCCAAAAGCAGCTCCAAAGCTCACAGCCGACACTGCAGGTGAGACTGTTTGGCTAAGAATTGCAAGTATCATGACATCACTTGTTAACCACTTACTGACATTGGACAGACCCGGCCCATCCTTCAGTTTTGATCAACTGTTTCTATAACTTGACTTGGAGCAAGCAATGGTTAAAAAAAAAAGTGCTCCTGATTTTGTATATTTTTTTTGTATCTTTCTTTTTTTTTTTTTTTGATACATGCAGGTTTTCTCTTGGCTCTGCCTCACATCTGAGGCAGCGCGGGGCTGGTCTGCTTGTCTCATAGAGGTCTGAATGTAGCAGGGGTCTCTCTCTGCTAGTTTTTTTTCAAAAGGATCAACAGAGGGAACCTAATTAAGGTGCACAGAGAGGGGTAGGCGGCCTGCTTCCCAGGGAGGCATGGCTGCGGTCTGTCAGAGGACACACTGGCATGGATTATGATGCCCACCATTTTATCCTCACACTAGGGACAATGCAGAAGTTGTAATTCTGATGAGGAATCTTCTGCCTTTCTCTCACCCAGGTTCAGAATCGCTGATGAAATCTCTGTCCATTAAAGAGACAGCCAAGTCCCAGAGCTCGTCTAACGGCACTTTAACTGAGGAAGACTTTCCTGCTTTTGGTTCTGCGCCAGCAGCCCCATTACTGAGGTAGGAAAATGAGGCTTACCTGGCTGGGTGGGTCATACCTGCACCAGTTGGGTGTTCAGTCGCAATGGTTCCCATGGCGATTTCTCCATCCCCCCCAAATGGCTGCTTGCATATAAACCCATGTGTGTAGGCACACGCCTGTATATAATGATGAATGCACCAAAGTGGACTTACCATGGACAGGTCAGCCAGGAGCTAAAGATGGAGATATTTATTTCCAAACCTGTATTCCATATTTAATGGTTTTACTTGCGTAAAAATTAACTGGTTTTTTTTTTAATTGCACCAAGGAGTCCTTAAGAATCAGTGTTAATTTTTATTTTGTTTTAGTCATAGTCTGACATGGCATTTTAGTTTAGTCGTATTTTAGTCATCTGAATTGTTTTAGCCAATAGCAGTGAGGAAGAGAACAGGTCTGAGAAGGCTGTTACATAGTGTTAAGTTAACTTGCTAGGGAGATGGGAGGGAACAGGTCTAGGAAGGATGTTACAGAGTGTTAAGTTAACTTGCTAGGGAGATGGGAGGGAACAGGTCTGAGAAGGTTGTTACATAGTGTTAAGTTAACTTGCTAGGGAGATTGGAGGGAACAGGTCTGAGAAGGATGTTACATAGTGTTAAGTTAACTTGCTAGCGAGATGGGAGGGGAAACACTCACATGACCAGGTGAAAGATGGAGGAGTATCCTCTTCCTCTGCAAAAATGGCAATGGATTTTAATCATAGTTTTAGCTATGATTAACTTTAATTAACTTAGTTTTTTAGTTATTGTTTAGTTTTAGTCACTGAAAACCCACAGCCATCAAACTATGGCTGAAATGTCTAGTCTGCGAAATGAACACTGCTAAGAATGCGTCTGAGGTTTGTTTGTGTTTTTCCTTTTTCAGTGCTGTAAAACCAGCAATGGTTAAGCTGAAAGAAGAGGACTTCCCAAGTCTCTCGGCAGTTTCTTCATCATCTTCCTCCAGTTCATCCTCTGCACCAGCGTTTACCTCGGGGCTGACCTACACGAACTCTACTAGGTCAACCAACCGATTCCAAGAAGATGACTTCCCAGCCTTGGTTTCCAACGTGCGGCCAAACAGACCAATGTCATCTGTGACTTCGGCATGGGCTGCCAGCTCTTCTAAAACCAGCCCCAAGCCCTCCGCTCCCAGCAAGACTGCTTCAAGTAAACCTGCAAAGAAACCTTTGCTCCCTGTTAGTAGCAAAGGTGCTACAAAGAAAATGTCCAAGCCATCCTCCCTTTCTGAGGAAGAGGACAACAGCAGTGGGATGACCCAGCAGGAGTTCCGCAGTGCCCCAACCATGTTTGACATCTCCAAGCTGCTGACGAACCCGCAGGCCCAAAACTCGGGAAAACTGAGCAAGAAGAAGAGAGTCGGGTCAGAGAAACAAAACGCCACTTCCAATAGCCAACCTTTGGTGGACAAAGCCGCAAATTCCTCGCTCAAGGAAAATGCAACGGAGGTTGAACGAACGCCAACGCCGCCTGCCACCTCCATCCTCAGTGATAAATCCAACACCGTGGCCAACGGAGTGGCCGAGAAGAAGATGCCGGAGAAGAGCAGCATCTCCAACGACCCTCCAGTTTTTAAAGAGGCCAACGTTTCTGCACCAAAATACCCCTTACACGAGGAAGACTTCCCAGCCTTGGTGAACACTAACATGCTCCGGATGCCACCACCAGGTAAATCATTTTTTTAAGCTGCCCTTCTTGTGTCGCGTAGGCAGGACCACCATGCATGGTCACATTATTATTATTATTGTTTAAATTTACGGGGTCCATGTTTATAATGGATTAAGAGGCAAAAGGTTAGCATTGCATATGCCTACCCAGAATCCCTTGCAGTGGCAGTAGCAATGGGAATGTGTGATTTCTGTGCAGATTTTCAAGCAGGTCTCCTGGCTTGTTTGGTGTGTTTGATAACGCCTCTGCTACCCACTGAATTTCAGGAGGAGGGGATTTTTCCATCACCTTGACTCCACCAGCACTTAAATGGTTTGTTCTTTATTTTGATGTGCAGTGTAGTAGGTGTGTGTGTGTACATTAGCTCTTACTGGCAGGACACATCATGAGTGTGGTCAGTTTTTAGGAAATCATATTCTCTAGAAAGTCCAGACCCTTCCTTAAAATCAAATACCGTATGTATAGTTTGTATGTATACTCCTAATGCAGGAGCGAGAAAATTCCAAAAAGCTCTCGTCCCTAAAGAGTTAACGCATATACTGCTGATATTAAACCATAGAGCTTTGAACTTACTCGTGTTCTGATTTTGTAGGGTTCTCTCCAGTTGTCACAGTAGCACCTCTGGCGCCACCTCCTGGACTCTCAACGTCTGTTGGAAAACCACCTCCAGGATTTAGCAATATGTCTCCCATAGCTCAGCCTACCGAACCACCAACCAAATCCGTGAAAGAGTAAGTAGTCGGGCGGGGTGGGTGACGGGGGCGTTCGGGCCGCCCTGTACGACACAGGAAGCGTGCACGTGGAGTCGTGTTGTTGGGTTCCAATAAACCAGGCAATGTACATTGCACTACATGGTATGGTAGATGCTGTACACACACACTTTGGTGGGTGCATTGAATAGCCTTCCAGCAAAGCAGGTAGAAGCTCATATAGCGAAGACTACCATGAATATAAAAGAAGTATCAGATAAGGGAGGAGGATTTTATAAACTGTTAGATGCAGAGCTGAGGGCTTGCTGTGCACGTCTTCTTTAAGGGAATAATACCAACACCGGAGACTAAAGTGAACTTACGTGTCTGACGCGTTTCACACAACTTTGCTTAATCGTAAATTAAGGACGGTTGTGCACAACGCATCGTCAGTCTGTTGGTGGTATTATCCCAATCAAGGGAGTTTTTTTCCCCACTGGTGAGGATTTTTACAGCAGATAGAACTGAAATATACTTCTATATGTCAAGTCGTGTCGTCGGGATTTAACCGGCAGCTCAGAAGTTCTATTTACTCTTTACGCCCACCCCCAGGCTTCCTTTCTGCACGAGGACCTACCTCGTCCCCGAGAACTTCCAGCAACGGAACATCCACCTGATCAATTCCATTAAGGATTTCCTCCACAGCGACGAGTCAAAGTTCAACGAGTTCAAATCCCACTCGGGGAAATTCCGCCAGGTAACGTCTACTGGGCCGGCGGCCATTTTGAATATGCACGCCTGCGCTCACGAATAGGGGGGAGATTGTCAGCACTGTTTTAGGAGCACTCCTGCACTTAATTTTTTTTTATAAATAAAAATTATGTATTAAATGGTAATTCAGGGCTGGCCTAGTACCGTTAACTATATCTGATAAGAAATATATATCTGGTCACTCACAGATATAAAGATCGTGTTGCCCTAGGCCTGACTAAACTCATGCACCCCTCAACCATCATTTGTTGCACCCCTTCCTTGCAGTGGCAGTTGCCCCCACATGCCTATACATAGAAACAGATTGCCCCCACATGCCTATCCATAGAAACAGATTGCCCCCACATGCCTAGCCATAGAAACAGATTGCCCCCACATGCCTAGCCATAGAAACAGATTGCCCCAACATGCCTAGCCATAGAAACAGATTGCCCCCACATGCCTATCCATAGAAACAGGTTGCCCCCACATGCCTAACCATAGAAACAGGTTGCCCCCACATGCCTATCCATAGAAACAGGTTGCCCCCACATGCCTAGCCATAGAAACAGGTTGCCCCCACATGCCTAGCCATAGAAACAGGTTGCCCCCACATGCCTAGCCATAGAAACAGGTTGCCCCCACATGCCTAGCCATAGAAACAGGTTGCCCCCACATGCCTACCCATAGAAACAGGTTGCCCCCACATGCCTACCCATAGAAACAGGTTGCCCCCACATGCCTACCCATAGAAACAGGTTGCCCCCACATGCCTACCCATAGAAACAGGTTGCCCCCACATGCCTACCCATAGAAACAGGTTGCCCCCACATGCCTACCCATAGAAACAGGTTGCCCCCACATGCCTACCCATAGAAACAGGTTGCCCCCACATACCTTTCCACTGCACCATGTAGCTCCTTGGTGATCCCATGGGTTCAGCCCAGATGTCTTATGCAGCAATACAAATCAGTGAGGATGGACCACCAACATTGGTCCTGCTACCGCTCCCTTCAGTCTGCTGCTGCCCCAATTTACCCCTCCCGTCTGCCCCTGGCCACACTCCACTATTTGTGGCTGGGCTTCATGTAGCTTCCTTTTGACTCCCTTGGCATTATGGGTATTGTAGTCCAGCATCACCTGGGCTTTTACGTATTTTTCAAGTTCCCGCAGTTCTACAGGTAATAACGCACATGACCCCGCTCAACGAGGATCCTAACGAATCCAGCGCTGTATTTGCACTGGGAAAGCATGCTTTAAACCTTTGAGGCCAACACTCTGTATAGGTTTTAACACGGGGTTTTGTTTTTATTTCGGTAAAAGGGTCTGATTACCGCCGCCAAATATTACAAGAGCTGCCGGCAGTTACTGGGGGAGAACTTCAGCCTGATCTTCAACGAGCTGCTGGTTCTTCTGCCCGACACGGCCAAACAGCAGGAGCTGCTCTCCGCGCACAAGGAATCCCGCTCGGAAGACAAACCCGTCTCCAACAAGTCCAAAAAGAACAAGAAAGCCGCCTGGACTACAACGGACTCGAACGCTTCCGACCTGGATTACTCCACGTGTCCGACCTGCTGCCAAGTCCTGTCCCCCAGGGATGTGACCCACCATAAAACATTACACATAGAGGACAATGATTTCCCTTCGCTACAAGCAATCAGCAGGATTATTAGTTAAGCCGACGTACCCCATCGAGGACACTTATCCAGTGTGAGTTTTGCACTGATTGAGAAGGAGAGTGGGCCAGTAGTGTCAATGGTCTAAGGGGGAGGCAGGCTGTAGATATTTCTGCCAGACACTACCAATCTCTGCGGCCAAATAAACCGATTATTTTATGTCTGATTAAAAAAACCAAAACAATCCTTGGTTAGGTGAGAAGATACGACAAAAAAAAGTGGCGATGACTTGGGGGGTGTATATCCATCGGTGACCCAAACGCAGATCTCGGTTGGGTTCTTTTTTAATGAGATTAATGGGACATAAAAATCTCATATTTAAGTATCCTGCACCATTACCCCTCCCCCTTTTTACGTCTATAGTCGTCCCGTCCCCCGATCTGCAATATTCATTGCGCTGCAAATCTTTACAGGCCATGTCCCCTTTTTAAAAGCAATTCACAGGCCTTGAGCCTTTTAAAAGGGTAATTGGACATATTAACTTCGAGGAGATTTTACAATCCTTGAGGAGTAAATAGTTTTGGGGGGGAAAAAAGTTGTGTTTATATTTTCAGCCAGGGTCTGGCTCCTTAATGGACACTGGTGCAGGGCTTGGCAAATCTCAGGAGCCAGGGCTCCTAAAATATCAACTGCTGGCTCCTAAAAATAGCTGGGTTGGCTCCTGGTTCGCTCTGTCTTGCTCCTAAAGTCTATTTGTCAAGCCCTGCTTTTAATTGGCTGGCATGGCTTTAACTAGTTAATGGAAAGCCTTGATTTACAGTATTTGTGAAGCTCCCCCCCCCCCCCCCCCAAGTAATTAGGTACTGAGATTCAAGTAGATATTGGCATATTTAAAGTTAAGGGATTGGGGAGCTTAGCTGATATGGAGGAGGCCAATACAGAGCTCCAAAAACAGCAAAGCATAAATAGATCTGTGACATCAGTTAAAAACATGTATCTCTGGGTCTGTGGAGCTTTGAGGTCTTAGAAAAGAATATGAAAGAAACTTTAAACAGACTCCATCATGAAACTTTGTTCATACTGTGAATACAGAGGGGAGACCTATACTTTGTGGGGGGGGGGGGGGGGGGGGGTTCTGCAATTTCATTCCATTTAAGAGGATGTGTATGATTTGTATTTAAAACAGGTTTCTTGCAATTCTGCTCCCATAAGAAAAATATATATATATTTTTATTCTGTGTTCACAGTAAATGGTTCCAGATGACTGAGTCCCTTTTAAGTTTAATTTCTCTACTTTTGAGTTGTAACACTGCTGGTCATTGGCCATGGAAGACTGAGACGGCTGTATCTGTTCTCTGTGTCTCTCCAGCTTTTATAGGACTACACCTCCCATAATTCTCTGCCACTGGATGGGGAAGGAGTGCTGTACACTTTCAAACAATGCTTTTTGTAGATTCGCTTTCAGTACAGATTAATCCCCCCCAGAGACCTACCTTACTGACCACCAACGTGTAGCTGGCCTACAGATTTTGATCTACAAGACACATGATTATCATGAGCGAAGAATTGCGGGAGTTGTAGTTCAGCAGCAGGATACCGAGAGTGGTCCGTAAGGGATATTTTATTACTTGAAATGGAGAGGCAACCAGACTAAATTAGAAGATCCCTGAATCGGCCCAGGTATAGTAATCAATGGCCTAGTCCTTCTCATCTGTTCCAGAGACCAAAGTGTTCACTCAATTCCAAACTGTCCAACATTAATCTTTTATATCCCCACTCAACAGGTAGTGGCGATACACCATGGACCACCTTGGCTTTCACAAACAAGCCAATCAGAAAAGTCATTGTCAGGCGGTAGTGGTTTACACCTCCCATGATGCTCGACCACTCACGAGCCATGGCTAAGCACCGTGGGAAATGTAGGCCATGACCTACTGGATATCCTAGAAGTTTTAAATCCGTACACCTATATATTGTATGTGCAAAAAGCCAAACCTATCCTCCTCTACATGGCATCTGCTGCCAAATAACATCAATCTGTCTTTTTAGGATGAAGAGGGGGCATATGAGCAGACCCCCCCCCACTTAGATGTACAGTGCACATTGCAAGTGTGTGCGTGGTGGGGAAAGTCAGAGGAGGGCTTATTGGATCCAATGTTTACTCCATTACAAATATGCTGCATTTAAAGAGAGGTTTAAACACATTTGAATTGTAATTTGTGTAGAAGTCAAAACGTTATTGAAAATGGATTAAATGGCAGTATTACATTGTGAGAATTACACAAGGCCATTGCTGGTTGGAAAAAAAAAAATATTCAGTTTGTTGTTTAAATTATATTTAAAAGATTCTGTTCCTTTTCCAATGTGTTGATGTGCTGTATCAGAATGAGGCTGACGGTTCACATTACCTAAACTATTGTAGGAGAGGAGGGAACCAGCAGAAAATTTATGTACGGCCGAGTACCGGTCTGCTAAACGTTTTGTGATTTTTCTCTTCCTATAATTACATAGCAAAGAGAACAAAATACAGGAAAAATTACACAAAATGCGTGGGGGTTTTTTTTTTTGTCTCCTTCCAATACCCATCAGTGAAGTCGGTAAGGATGAACTGTTTGCCAATGTGAGAATACTCTTTAAAACAAAACCCCTCTGTGGCACTTGACAAGGGTGACCACTCATCCCCCTTGCACAGAAGTGAAATGGAATCTGGTCATGGAGGGACTTGTCTCATGGATATCAGGGATTGGGAAAACGTTTTCAATTTGTGCTGTGCCCACGATCTCTATTTGTCTAGGTCACAGCCACTCGTCCCCCTCATGATACTAACCATTAACTGGAGACTCATTACAATTATATATGGTTTTTACAATTGCAATAATAGTGCTAGGGTCAGGACTCAGCGTCACTACATGGGGTATTTCTAAACTCGGGACAAATATTAGAATCTATTCAGCAGTTTTTTTATTAGCTTCTGTAGATATGTAAAGGTTTTTTTCACGTAAAGGAAAAATTATTTATTTTTCTTTTTTAACTTATTTTATTTTATAGTTTGTTATATAATATTATAAAAAAAAAATGGTAGCTAAAGAAAGCCCTTCTTGTCTTTAAAAAAAAACAACAGATATGTAATTTGTGTGGGGACAGCTAAACACAAACATTGCAGAGCTGTTAAAAACAGCCAATGTGATGAACGGCACAACATGAGCAAAACGGAAAAAAAGGCAAATATTTTTTTTAATTTTTTTTATTGTTTGATAATGTACAGAAAACCACTTACAGTTTGACACAAGACACTACTGAAAATATACAATCACAGATTGCTTTTTTCAGGAAATACATTATATACAGAGAATTGTAAACATGTCATTTCCAGACACACAGTCCACGCCATCCACGAATATATTCACATCATATAACTGACACGTTTAGAAAAACCTACGTCTGAAGAGGCAGATTAGAAGAGATTTTTTGTTTTGCTCGGTTACAAGTCATCGTAACAAATTCCTGCCCTGTCTGCTAGTGCTGGACTATACGACCCATATCGTGGGCTGGGAATAACTGCAGGTTCACCAGCAGCCACCAGGTGGAGGCGCAATTTGACAACTCCTGGATTTGTGACAAAACTACGATTTAAAGATTAAATATAATTTATATTCCAGAGAAGTATACGTAGCCTCTGACTCTCAAAGGGTTAAAATATGTGGGGCGGGCGGGGCAGATAATTTATAAGCCAGAGTTGTCCCTGCACAATGTATAGTTAATTCACCCTTCAGGGATTAAATTCCATGGAGAGTTTATACTTAAGTAGTAAAATAAGGAGCAAAGTTCCAAAAAATGGAACAATCAGCGGGGAAATGAATGGAATTTTTCTTCTGATTGTTCCGATTTTTAAAAATCTGTGGACTTTTACCCTTTTGCATAAAATTGTATTCGATGTATGCGTTACAAGAGCAATATCGGATAGAGTGTGCCAGGTTAATGACATTATAAGGGGTGTGGCCTAAAAGAGGGCGTGTCAGCTCTACCTCATGATTAAAAGGGCTGTATCATCTAAACACTGTTTTTTACTGTAAATGTAGAGAAAAAAATGTTTGAACGTGATCTATAAATTGTGTGTAGCAGAAATGCAAGAAAATGCCTAAACTAGGAGAAAAAGGTGTCTGCGGAGTCCCCTGCTTATGACATCACTTGTGGCCTAATATGCAAATTACACATTTCCCATTATAAAAACAGTTAATTTGCATATCAGGCCACCAGTGATGTCATAAGCTGGAGACTCCACAGACTTTTTTAAAACACATTTTCCATCATTTTTTATTCCTTACAGTCACAGTATAAGCCATGTTTAGGTGACCTGGGACTGTGATGTATACCTCTGGGTACAGCTTCCATATGGGACTTTTGTTATAGGTTAGCGGGGAGGGGAGTTATATCACAGATATACGACATATAAAGTAGTACATATAGTGGTTTTAACATGGGACCTTATCTCTCACGAAGCTGAGCGATCGATTTAACAAGTGTTTGAAGCTGTCTGTTTATATAGCGACATTATAGCCTGTCAATATATCTCAGAACAAAATACAAACAAACAGTTTAATAGAGTATTTTTGGTTACAAAATAAAACAGAATCTTTGAAATGAGGGTAATAAATACCATAATACATCCCATTGTTTCACATAGCAAGGCTGAACTGTACACCAATATATCTACTTATATAATAAACTGGATAAATAAATGCATATTAAAGCTGACACTTTAAAATTAAATATGCATTTACCTGTATCAGTTTTTTTTTTTAATTTTTAACATTAAAGCATGACCTTTGCATGTTGTCCCCCGGGGATTGATCCAGCCCACCATGAACGTAGAAGCTCAAGCAGAAAATGAAAGTCCAAAGCATATCTTGGGAGCCAATCGGTGTTGAACGCTCATTGCACATGTGCAGTGACATCACCCAACTGATCTGCTCCTGCCAATGAAACATAACTGAAAGGCGGTCACTAGTTTCCGAATGAACTTGTTTTGCTGCCCACAACCAGGAACTAATGAAAGCAACGCATCTGCACTAATCCTCTTGCAAGTAAGCAAAATCAGAGGGCGGACTGGAGTGGTTTAACCTTCGCGAGAGAGGCGCATTTGTACAGGTTAAACACAAAGAGATGAAACAAAGTTAGTTTGATGACTGGAGTGTCCTTTTCAATTCATTATTGAGCCCAAACCTCCTTTTGCAAACAAACAGTGACCGCCTGATCTCTTGATATGTCTATGCCACCAAAGAGGGCATGGACCCCACAGCCGAATCAGCACCTGCTTTTTTATTTTTATATTTTCCACTTTGATTTTTGTTGTTTTTTTATTTTTTTTTTTACAATTACACATTTATGTAGGATAAGAGATGCAAAGCACAGAACACATTATCTGACAGCCACATAAACTGCATTTAACAGAACGTTAGTCGTAGAGAGACTGCTCCATGGACGACTTCCCCTGCTCTTTAACTCTCCAGTGTCTTCCCTCTAAGAAAAATGATATTGCTATTTTATTTTTATAAACCTTTGTTACAGGAAAACAATGATTTCTTTGCTACATTTTTTTCTGTCTGGAATTAGGAAGCATTTGAAGAAAGTATATATGTTTTACTTTGTATTATTCTTCATTTTGGACTTTACAGCACAGAATGTTACTATCTGTGTGTTTACTTGGTTTTTGAACAGCACAGGTAATTACATTTTGGTCTATTCCAATTAATTCTCAAAATCCCACATTTTTGCCAAATGATCAGACATGTTTTTTCGTACCAGCCGAAGGTAGGTTGAGAGAAGAAGGGGGGGGGGGGGGGGGGAAGTAAGCTATTCTAGCAGGATCGTTTTCATCCAATAAGAGAAGGAATACCTACTCTACTTGCTTTTCATTGACTACCTTACAATTCTATTTTGGAATGTTGACCTGCAGATCCAGATTTAGGCTTAGATCCTACCCCACAAGGCCTGTCTTTTAGGATATATAATATATTTTTTTAAAGGGGTATCCCGATAATGAAAGAAGCAAAGCAAGCAGTTTCTTAAAATGTTGGCTTTTCTACTGATGATACTGTGATTGATAGAGATGAGCAAATGAAAAGGGAAATAACTAAACTGGTTTGCACTTTTTTGTAGAGTGTGGGTGTTACTAAAGTGTAAAATGCGTTAGGTACCCAAATTGGTTTGCTATTCTACGGAGTATGGCCACTTTTAAAGTGTGAAATGCGTTGGGTATTTAGAGGTTTGGGGCATAGTTTAGATATTTGTAGGATGCCTCTATTTCAGTCCCTGCCGGGGTCTGACATCGCATTTCTCATGGACCAGTGTTTCTAGTCTTCGTTCTGCTTCAATCTGTGTTGGCTTTTAGCACCAAATGGATATAAAGTCTAGTTGGCACCTTAGGGGGACATAGGCTGGCAAAGTTAACAATAATTGCCCTCAAATGTCTGGCAGTTTTTTTTGCTGCACAGTGTTACCTGCCAAGCATCAGATTATCACTGACTTATTATTTAAATTAAAAAGAGGATTTTCAAAATGTCCATATTAATCATTTTTAAATGAAAAGATACAAAAGGCAAAAAAAAACTAAGAAGGACCCGTAAGCTCAGTTGATGGCTAACCTTGGCACTGCAGGCATTTGGAAACTACATATCCCAAGATGCTCAGTCAGTCATAAGGCTACTTGAGCATCATGGGACATGTAGTTCCAAAACATCTGCAGTGCCAAGGTTAGTCATCACTTAGTCTTAGCTTGTCACACTTAACAAAAAAAAATATATATATATTTATATATGTGCATGAATTTTTTTTAAAAAGCACAGTCTTTTTCAAGGTTGCCGCTATTTGGCGCTAACTGCCCTGGCGCGGTTATACATGACCCCTATAGTTCGTAGAGAATAGGGTGCTGGCCACAGGAAGGCGCTCTATCCAAGCTCTGTGATTTAGTACATTTATTCCGCCCTTTCTTATTTTTTCCAAATAGATTTAAGATTTAAAGGGATTCTGTCCCTTTAAACACCGCGGATACCGTGAAAGTAGAGAATAGAAAATGAGAAGGAAAATGAGACCATTCATCGTGTTAGCCCAATTCCACACTAATGAATAACATCAATATCTCTGTGCAGTCTCCTGGTTATGACATCACCTTGTGGCCCGGTATGCAAATTAACTGGTTTTCAGTGGGAAATATGTAATTTGCATATCAAGCCGCAGGTGATGTCATAAGCAGGAGACTCTACAGATATATTTAAATCCATGTTTTCTCCTAATTAGGCATTTTTGATATATTTTTTGTATATTTCTTTCTAGTCTCTACATTCACAGAATAAGCAATATTTCCCTTTTAGAGAATACAGATGCCCCCCCCCCCCCCCCTTAATCTATAATACCCACCCACCCCCTCCAGTGATTTTTTTTTTAAGTGGTCTTGCTTTCCTGGATGAAAATGACCCTCCCTTTGTGTCAATTATATAACTTAGAGCAGATGCGGCCGAACTGTTGTTACAATGGCCGGCGGCGTCCTCCGCCGTCCATGCCAGATGGGAGTTGTGGTCCGACAACAGCCTGGTCCGGACAGAATGCTCCCCCCCCCCCCCCCCACAACTCCCCCCAGTGCCTTAGAGGGAAACATTGCATTTGTTTTTCAAACCCTTTTAAAGATATCACATACAAGCAATCAATTACCATTGTACACAGTGCACTGTAGATCTAAATTATAGAACAAATCACCCAGCACTTTAAACTCACATCTAAAAAGTAGGACTTTTGTTGGTTTTTTTGTTTGTTTGTTTTTTGTTTTCGCCCATTCTCGCCTCTGCGTCAGTAAACCTGCTCTCCCTTTGCGTAGAAAGATCCGGTGTGGGGGGATGGGAGGAGTGGTGGTGGTGATGGGGGCTCTTGTCGCTTTGTAGCCCTCAGTAAGGTGGAGCTTGGTAGCCTTTGGGGCTAGTGTCCGCGTTTTCGGTGAACGGGGGGCTCTGGTAGGTATCCGTACTTTCTATCCCACTGCCCGTCGGGTAACCGGGGTATCCGGCGTTGGGTCCTGGGGCAAATTGATCCGTGGCAAACAATGACATGTCCGTCCCTAGTCGATATCGTTGAACAGCTTTTAGAGTCATCGCGACCTGGGGGGGAGGGGGGGGGGGAGGAGAGTTGGGGGGTTAAAGAGTTAATGATGACATTAAGATTTAAAACAGGTTACAGGCTGTAACAGTCAAGCATCATCCTCTGCACTATACTTCCAAAGGGTCTGCACAATAAAGAGAGAATGGCAGGGAATCAAGACAGGAATTTCAGACTTAAGGCCAGAGTAGTCGAGTTGGAAAAATCTGCATTGGAGAAGCTAACAACTCGGCTACTTTGGTCTGAAATTCCCTGCCATTCTCTCTTTATTGAATAGAACCCTCTAGATCAGAATGGTGACTTACTAGATTCACTAGAATAAATCTGGGGGCCCCCAATTTGGTATTAATACACAACTGGTGCGGGAAATACCACTGGAAATGGTTGGCTGAGGATGATAGGCGTTGTTCGGCGGCATTCAGTGCTCCTGCAGGATTTATTTGGGTCAGGGGGGACATGGTGAATGCTTGGTGAGACAAATCTCTGCTCTTCTTCCATCGTTTCAAGCTCTCGGACGCTCTCCGGGATACAGAGAGATGGGTGGGCCTGAAATCCATTCAGAAATGTACTGGGGGAGTGACACAGATCAGGGAGCACCCGGGGTGCACCTGTAGGGGTGCGCCTGTCATTGTGGGCTGTACCTTCCACTCAGTAGGATCACAGTCAGCATTAGCAATCAAGGATACCCTCCCATGCGTACACTGAAGGGAGCATGTCACCTAAACAGTGCTCACCGTGTGTTTATGGAGGATGACCAAAACAAATATGGGGCTTTATTCATAAAAAAAAGGCAACTGCAAACTTAAGGCCTAAATAGCTGAGTTTTCCAATTCAACTACACTTCAATGTCTTCTATTAAGGCCTTAGGTTGGCAATTCCCTCTTTCATAAATAGAGCCCATAATGGTCCATTGTTGCGGCTCATTTACATATGGGGCCACGAGATGATGTCATAAAGACTGGACAGAAGCATTTTTTTTAAAAATCACCTCCTGAGCGATATGTATTTACTACCACCTGTGCTAACACAGAGCTTTGCTTTACTAGCGTAAGTGCTATATAGGGGACACAGTGAAACGCAAAAGGGTCAGAGAATTTGCTGACGTCGGTAGAAATAAGTTAGAGAGACGGGAGAGTGAAGTTTGATGGAGTTGGATGAAAGGTGCTGGTGAAAGAGAGGAGGGCAGAAGGCGAAGAGGGAGAAGGAGAGACAAACTGAAATGCGGGAATGGAGGCTAGGCGGAAGTATCATTTATTGGGGTATCTTAAAGAGACAGTACAGCCGCAGGAAACTCTTACCCAGGAGATGATGGAGAAGAAGGAGAAGGCAATGGCTGCTCTTGCGGCATCGGCTGCCTGGTCCACTTCTGGCACTCCTGGCGTCCTCTGCCACTGGTTTGCCAGAAAGCAAAAGCAGACAAACCACAGGAAAGACCACAGACCTGAAACAGGCACACAAAAGGGGTCACGGACCTTCCCTCAACACAAAGCATTTAGGGGTCATGTACTAAACAAGTGCAATGGGGGAAAAAAGTAGGTAAAGCATAGTAAGTAATTTGCCACTATTTGTAACATTTTCGTTTTTTTTCCTGATTTGCGCCTCTTCCGTTTATTTTTATTTAGCGTGCATTTTTCCGGTTGCGCTAATAAATTGCAAGTATATTTGCACCACGCTAAAGACCTTTGCGAATATTTAGTGAAAAATAATTCTTATTTTGCGCGTGAAAATTACACCGGCTTTTAGCGAGCGCTATCAAAAGAGGTAGAAAAAATATACGCAACCCTTCCCGTTTTTATTCGCAATTTGGGCGTATGTACTATCTGAGTGTTACATGTTTAGTGCATTGCAATAGGAGCAAAGCGCAAAAATAGTTTAGCACATAAAATATATTTGCGTTTTTTTTAGTACACGCCCCTCTATGCCTCTCCTTCCCCAAGCAGGGCCAGGGATTAATCTGTAGCATGTCTGCCAGCAGCACTTTGTAAGGCCCAGAGGCTCGTTCCCCAAGTGGGTTTCACTTCCTCTTTCCACCTAGCAGATCAGGACGTGATTTATTTACTGCTTAATAAAAAATTTTTTGAGAACAACTGGACCAACAAATGAACTTGTGTTTAGCTGAAAGCTTGCATCCAGTGTAGGCATTTTACATAGAAATGTTTTAAGGAAAGAATACAAATAATGTACTTTATTCAGCCCTCTTTGCTACAAATAGCTCTAACAGGGGGCAGACATATTGTTTAGAATCTTGGGGCAGATCTTCATTCATCGGCATGCCCAAGATTTTATACAACATGGCTGCCCCTGTTCTGAAAAATTCCTCGAGCAAATTATACTGAACAGGCGCAGTAGAATTCGCTTATTGCGCACCACAGCGCATGCGCACACAGTTACAGCTGTCAATCAGCCGTAACTTTGGCAGAAGTGCGCCTGCGCGAGGGACACACACCACCTAACGCCCCCTCCGGATCAGCTGCGGTTACAGGTAAGTATAAGCGTATTACTGATTATTGTCACTTACTGGCGTAGCAAGCAATTGGTAAAACTTATATCAGTGACATGCTACGCTAGTGAGTGGAAGATACACACGGGGGACAGAGGGGGACACACGGGAGCCTAAGGTGCCGATCACAACTCCCATCAAGAAGAGCCAGCCCCACCCCCCACCCCCGTGTGTGACTTCCACTTACTAGCGTAGCTTTTCACTGATAAGTTTTACCAATTGCTTGCTACGCTAGTAAGTGACAATAATCAGTAATACGCTTATACTTACCTGTCACCGCAGCTGATCCGAAGAGGGCGTGAGGTGGTGTGTGTCCCTCGCGCAGGCGCACTTCTGCCAAAGTTACGGCTGAATGACAGCCATAACTGTGTGCGCATGCGCTGTGGTGCACAATGAGTGAATTCTACTGCGCCTGTGCAGTAGAATTTGCTCGAGGATTTTGATAGAACACCCCCTTAGAGCTATATGAAGCAATGAGTGATTAATAAATAGAGCCAGTTACACACACACACTTTATAAAGAAAAAAAATGTATTTCTTACGGTGTTCTCCCTCCCTGCTGCTTTAACTGATTGCAGGGGAGGGGGACATCTATGTAGCAGGAACTAAGGAAGCCAGCTATTATGCTGTTACATACAGTAACGGATCATACTTGTGCCAAGATGTCAGGCAGAGGTTCTTCCAGGAATGATAGTATAGTATAGTATAGTATAGTATAGCAGACTGAAATTAAATTAAACGGACTTACAGGATGTGGTGTCTGGCACATCCATCCGATAGCTAGTGCTACTGCAAGGTACATTTTCAGCAGTGACACAGTCACTGTTCCTACCTCTAAGTGTGTGGGGCTGCGTGCCTTGTGGAGGACGCTTACACAGCCGTGAGCATGATCATGTGATCAGGTGACCTTCCTGATCGCGGTACAGCTGATTCTCCCGGGATCGAAAAATCCGCGGGACATTTTCATTTTCGGCGGGACTGTCCCGGCAAATCCGGGACAGTTGGCAAGTATGCAAATGCTCTGCACACACGCTCTGCACACACGCTCGGGATTAATACAGAGTCTCTCATCTAAACCTGTCTGTACAGGGAACACATGCTTCACTTAGCCACTTTCAGCATCATGGCTCAGAGTCTGATATCTAATTGTCACATATGGTAAATTAAAAGCAGACTGGGAACTGTGAATGAGCAAGTCATCTGCTCAACAATTCATGTTTTAACAGCTTTTTCTAATATATATATATATATATATATATATATTTGTAGGCAGGGCTACACCGTGGAGTATATAGTATGTGATTACTAAGCAAGACTGCAATGTAGGCGCATCTATCACAGCATTGTATCGTCCAGGATATAGCCCCCCCCCCAACTGTCCCACATTGCGCGGGGCAGTAACAATTTGGGGGGGTCTGTCACACGGAACTCTACCTCTTTCTCGCTTTTAAGGAAAGTGGTAGCGCTCGGAGGAAGAGCTGGATTCAGGATGGCATTCCCACGGTCCTGATCGCATTGTCCGATGTCCTGTGCATGCATATACCGCCCAACATTCACGTCCGGCCAATCAGACGGCCAGGTGCGGTGCTGGGAAGGTCATGTGCCCACTACTAAGTTTGGGAGGTCAGCATGGTTAAATGACATCACCTGAATAGTTGCCAACATCGGCCATGTTTCCAGGGACACATATTTGTTCCACATGCTGCAGAAAGAGCATGCAAAGTGCAGCCCGGCAGTATGTAGGATGGATATACACACAGACACAATCCAATTAATTAATCATGGTGGAGATCTCATGTGACCTACCATGATTAATTAATTGGATTGTGTCTGTGTGTATATCCATCCTACATACTGGGCTGCGCTTTGCATGGTCTTTCTGCAGCATGTGGGACAAATATGTGTCCCTGGAAACATGGCCGATGTTGGAAACTATGTACCTGAGGTTTGACATGCAAATTACACATTTCCCATTGAAAAGTAGCTCATTTGCATACCAAGGCACATGTGACATCATAAACAGGAGACTTTTTTCTGTGCATTTTTTTGCCCTTGCTGGCAATTCAATGTATAGATCATTTTGTTTATATTTTTTTTAGACTCTGTGACTCCATACAATGTGCTATCAATAAAAGGGACAGAAAACATCATGATAACTAGGCTTAATCATACATTTTCACTTGTTTACGGAAGTTAGGATTCTGGAGAAAAATGAAACCCGTTTTCACACATTATAGACTGAT
This sequence comes from Pelodytes ibericus, assembly GCA_036172795.1. NCBI lineage: Eukaryota > Metazoa > Chordata > Amphibia > Anura > Pelodytidae > Pelodytes > Pelodytes ibericus. The sequence goes on along the minus strand of CM069860.1, from coordinate 10,026,040 downwards.
TATCACACAAACACATTTCTATATTTTTAACCACTTTAAAAAAAAAAGAGGAAATGAAACGGAATACAAAAACAGCATGTGGTAAATGTTTCTACTGTGTCAAACGCACTTATTTTTACTTGAAACCTATTTCCAGTTCCCCTGTAGTTTTACATTGAAAATAATTTCATCGGGGCTTCTAAATTCACTGACATTCCAATGAGGAGGGGCTTGGGAAGAAAGGAGGGGCTTGGGAAGATAGGCGGGCCTTGGGAAGATGGCGGGGCTGGCACTATACCAACTGGAATAACTCAATTACACTTTCAGTGCAGTTTTTAGGAGGTAGGGAGTCTTGAGGGAAATAAACTTGAACACCAATCTCTATTTTTTTCTTTGTTTTTCACGATACCGTATTTAAATAAAAATATATATTTATTTTTTTATGGGCACTGTAGAAGGGACTGCCTTTACGGGGGTCCCTGAGGACAGGTTTGAGAAGCACGTGTTTGGTATATTGGCTTTTTTTGTAAAGCCAATTTCAAAACTTAAGGCCAAAGTAACCTAATCTCCTGTACACTGAATGGTAAGAGAATTGCTGCACTACCGGTGGTGTATCTTGGTTTTGAGCTGCCCTGGGCAAAATTCGGGCACCCCCCCCCCCACCCACGTTGCCCACCTACAACATGCCCCATCACCCCATTACATGCCCCATCACCCACATTGCATACACACTAAATGCCCCATCACCCCATTACATGCCCCCTCCCACGCTGCACACCTACAACATGCCCCATCACCCCCATTACATGCCCCCATCACCCACATTGCACACACACTAAATGCCCCATCACCCCCATTACATGCCCCCATCACCCACATTGCACACCTACAACATGCCCCATTACCCCATTACATGCCCCCATCACCCACATTGCACACACACTAAATGCCCCATTACCCCATTACATGCCCCCATCATCCTCATTTCATACCCCCACCACATCCATTACATGTCACCATCACCCTCATTAAATACCCCCACCACGTCCATTACATGCCCCCATCACCCGATTAATTGGAAGGAGCTAAAGCTTTCTGAACGGTTAGTAGGGGAAAGCAAAAAAGTTTGAAGCACCAGAAGTGTGCTTTAACACCCTCTGGCAAAGTGCCGCCCTCTGGCAAAGTGCCGCCCCTCTGGCAAAGTGCCGCCCTAGGCGAGTGCCTTGTGGAAGATACACTGCTGTGCACTACTGAGGCAGATTACCCACCGAGCGCTAAGAAAATAAATAAAAAAATGTGAGTAACAAACCTGAGAAGCCCATGTCCAGCAGCACCGCTCGCTTCCTGTCCTTCACGCTGCTGATCTGTGGAAAGTAAATATCCAGGATAAGGAAGAATACGCAAGCGAAGAAGGCGATGAGGCCGACGGAGATGGCATAGTTACAGGCTCCCTCGTTCCTGTTGTACACACAATGCAGTTCTGGGCTGTCGATATTGATGTAACCTTCGTTTATAATGGATCCAAAGACCACGATGGAGAATACCTGGGAAGGGGCAAAAAAAACCACTTATAAAAATGTTCTTCAACATTTAGCAGACGGTACAACTTACACTGGGGATTACCATTGGATATTGGGGCCACCGAATGGGGGTCAGAGAGCTCGGGGGGGCTATAGAGAGGTGGGGAAGGTGGCAAGGACTAAGACGTCAAGTGGGGGGGCTGGCCACACTTGGCCTGTGGTGGGGGGGGGGATCAAAAGCAATTTAGTGGTCCACATTTAATCAGCCCACCCCTTTATTATCAGCGACAGTTATACATTGAAAATAATGTCACCGGGGGCTTCTAAATTCTATCCATGCAAAAAGGGAGGAGCTTGGAGAGAGATGTGCAGGACTGGAGGAAAAAATATAAGATATGTTGGCAGATATGGCACGGAGATTTACAGACAGGATAATTGGATAAAAGGGGGGGGGGGATTTTTTGCCCTTTCCCACCGAATATTCCCCTTTTGTTATTGTTGTGAGGTTTGAAAATCCCCTTTTTCATTTTATTTTAATAAATGTTCCTGTTATTAGCACCGCATAACATATGTACTTCTGGTATCAACTGCTGTTTTTTTGTTGTTGTTGTGGTGTACTTATTAAAGGGGCAGTTCCACTGAGCTTATGATCTGTACGTTGCCCATGCTTCGAATGAATGGAGAAATGCACTCATTGTTAATTTCAAACGATGTGCAGCCCTCCTGTAGTTTTTACATTCAAAATAATTTCGGCGGGGCTCCTAAATTCACTGACATTCCAATGAGGAGGGGCTTGGGGAGATGGGCGGGACCCATCAAATCACCACACCAATAGCTCTATCCCCACTTTATATGCAGTTTGGAGGAGATAGAAAGATGGAGTGGTTTTCTAAAAAAAATATATATATATATATATGTGGTTTTTTTTTTTTCCAGACAATGTTTTATGACAATACCGCCCCTGCGAATGCATTCTGGGTATTGAGATGGGTGCTGGTGTGGATAATGTCGCTTATTAGCAGCTTGCAGTCTGTATTTCACAGAAAGCTTTGTGGAGACGAAGGTGTCTCTGAAGGGAACTATATATACCCTCGTATCTTCTCACCTCAGGAAAGTCTTCCTGTCCAAAAGCTAAGAAGAAGAAAATATATTTTTTTTTTTTTTAAATCTTGACTTTTTCCTCCAAAACCTTCTGGGGTTTTTTTTTGCCTTGTGTTTTTGTAATGTAAAAAGTCCCCCCGTTGGACTCCCATGCACACGGGGGCCTAGTCAGGGACAGACGAGCTCTGTAAAAGAGGCCAGTGTACATCATTGAACTCCCCTCCCTCTCTCCATAGACTTAACATTGGCCTGATGCCAAATTTTTACCGGCCTGCCGGTAAAATACCGGCCAGGTGGCAACCCTACTCCTGGACCTAGCAGAACTGAATCCTAAAGTCTACCCAGACAGAGAGCCGAGGCTTAGCGCAGAAGGCTTTAGGTGCTCGGAGATGCATTTTGTGCATTGAAATAAACATTGGTTCTCCAGCAGTAAAACTTGTAGGGCGTAGGCAGCTTTAATCATTATTATTATAAATGGCCTGCTAAATTCACAATGTGTTGCAATCTCACCACAGAGATAATACATCCACTGACAAAAACCGGTATAACCACCTGTCTCATCCTAGCTATGCTTCAAGTGGCACTAATAGAAGCAAAAGTTAAAAATCCTTTGTCGCTGTTTCAAAGTAAACCCAACGTGGTATCTTTGCAGACACACCCTGGTTTACTCTGCCTGTCAGCTGAGGCATATCTCAGTTGGCAGCTGGCGCATTTCAAAAAATCCCCCTTTCAAGGGGATGTCGGCCAGACCCCTAAGTACACTGGGCCATACCTTTTATAAGACCTGTCTCAGTCTCACAAGTCTCTATTTTGAATTTTTTTTTTTACAAGTTCTAACATTGTCCTTCCCCTAATGTTTGGTTTAATTTTCCTACCTGCATGGGGGGCCCCCCTCTCCTCTACTGTTTGGTTAATTCATCAACGTGGCAGGGGATCCCCGAGGTCAGACGCTAGTGCAGGAGTTGGCCATCTGGGGGTATGGCAAACCCAGGAGGCAGTAGCTCTGGTAGGTATCTGCGCGGGCTCCCTACTGGCCGGTCCCTGGGGAGTGAATATGATACTGCTACCGTGCAGAGTCAGCAACGTAAGTAGCCATAGCAGAGCTTTAATGACCTGGTGCAACTAGAGTGTCGAGGCTCTAGGGATTATTGTAGACAACAGACTAAGCAAGAGTGCACAATGCTAGTCAGCAGCTGCAAGGGCCAATAAGATATGTATAAAACAGGGAACGGATTGATTTACAGGAGGAGGATATCATCTTACAAGTTTATGGTAAGTCCATGCCTTGAAAATGCGGTACAATTCTAGGAACCAGTCCTTAAGAAGGACATTATGGAACTAGAAAAAGTGCAAAGCAGGGCTACAAAATTCATAGGGGGATCTGAGAATCTTTTTTATGAAGAGACTTAAAAATTTGCATATGTTAGAAAGATGGCGTCTTAGAGACAGGATAAGATTATATAAATATGTGCAGGGTCAATATGAAGAGCTCTCTCATTAACAGAAATGTACCAAGAACAAGAGGTCACCCCCTGAGACTGGAAGAGTCCCCATGGATGGGGTAGTTTATCACAATGCAGTTGAATGGGAGAATTTTTGCAACTTGGCTATTTTGGCCTAAAGTCTGAAATACCTTTCTCAATTCCCTGCAATCCTCTCTTTATTGAATAGACTCTGCGCATTCAGGATCAACTGGGGAAAAGGAAAAGTGAAAGCGATTCAGGACAGGAGGGGAGAGAGGGTAGATGGGGGAGGAGAGAGTTGGAGGGACTTTCCATTTGCAGATATAGATCTCATATTAACAAAATATTAACCATCTTGCATAATAATCATTTGAAAAAATTGCACAAGGCGGTTTCTGTGTAAACAATGGCTCTGTGGCAAATGCATACTTCCCATCTTTGTACCCTGGGCGAATCTGCACACCGGGGGACGGAGTCTGGAGTCTGGATTCTGGGGAGGGGGTTGGCAGCACTACCGCGCATGTGCTGTAACACTATCAGCCACACACCCGGGGTTGGAGTCTGGGGAGGGGGGTGTCTGCACTACCGCGCATGTGCAGTAACACTGTCAGCCACACATTGGGGGGCGGAGTCTGGGGAGGCGAGTGTCTGCACTACCGCGCATGTGCGGTTGGACTGTCAGCCACTTTAGATCCTGGCATCTGAAGCCAGGATGTCTACTGCACATGCGCACAGTGCTGGGCCACCACCCGGACAGGACCCGGGATTGAGTTCTACCGTCCCACTGAGCTTTACCTCTGTCCGGATAAGTGGCAAAGAGGTAGAGCGCAGCTGGACACCGGGACATAATTCCCAAATTGGGTCTGTCCCGTGCAAAGCGGGACATTTTTACAAATGTGTAAAAACTGGAAAGATTTAGCAGGGACTCTCTATTGTTTTCCATGATTAGAACCTGACCCCAGATTTGCTCTTCTTCCATGCCCCTCTCGATCATCCTCCTTTTCTTCACCTATCTATAGGGATAGCACCTAACTATTATTTATTAAAATAATTTGATTTCTCAACCCCTGTTTTTGTCATTTGAGTTGTAATTAAAACACGAACCCGGAACGATGTTCCCTGCAGACTGGTGGGGCGCAGGGGTAGATATTTGGGTGCAAACACCAGTGCACTCCTCTCCTAGCATGCCTAGGAAGAACGGCCGTTCATTTGCCCACGGATGCCCCCATTGCCTTTCCTCTGGGGACAGGAAGGGGGCAGCATAGGGTTAAAACCAGTGAGGAGAGAAAGAGGGTGGGCCTCAATAAATAGTCCATTGTGATAATATTGCTTGGGAACATACCAACATATACAATGGCCAAAGAGGGACATTGTTATATTTGTGGGAGAGGGTCAAGGTGTGGTGTGTTCCTCTGATGAATTAACTTGACGAGAGGAATCAGTAAGTCAGCTGCTTTGTGCCGCGTGGCAGTGAAGGAGTTAAAAATCAGGCCGGCATAAGAGAAGCAGACTGTCTGACAGAATATTAATTGTCTCTATCCCCTCAGGGCAGACAGCACGCACATTGCACTTATCAGTCCGTAATCTACACAGAGAAGAAAGCTGCATTCAAATCTGTGACTCAGAACCTCGGCACTGTGACTAGCTGCTGGTCCAACTGGAAAACGCAGGGTTAAACAGCTGATCAGTGGGAGAGTCATCCTAGCAAGGGTTAAAACGTCCTGTTAACCCATCTATTCAATTCTGAATAGATCTTTCTATTTACGCTCAGGTTTTTAGCATTGAGAGGGTCTTTAGGAATTTCGTAACCTGTTAGTCGTGGATGGAGATGAGACAATATGGAGGGAGCATCTTGGCCAACCATGAAAAGATTGTAAGCTCTTCAGGACAGAGTTCAGGAAAATGGAAAGAAGTGTGCAAACTGTCTTCAGAGCTTGCCATCTAGTGGCCTTCCCACATGTAACCCGTATAGCGGTCACCTCTGTCTGACCCTAACTCTTACTCTCTATACTGTGACATTCTAAGTCCCAATGTAGCAAGGTAATGCCTTTATATCAGATATGCCATTATATATCACCTATAGTTATGTGTGCAGTGCCCATCATGTTACAGGGGCACTCACCCTTCTATACCCCTGCTGCAACTTCGGCGAGAGCAGGGGACATTACTGGCCCTATCTTTGACCTCGAGGGGCAGGCAGCAGGCAAATCTTCATCTGCTCCTGGACTGCCTCACTCTGTATTTCGATTGGTCGCAAAAAGTATTGCCGTATTATTGGCTGATGTTTTTAAATGTCCCCTCTCTGCTGCCAGGCCGACCAGAGCTCCTATTGGTTGCTAAAGGGTGTTATTATTTAAAATGTTCTAAAATTAGAGGGGGAAAAGGTTTACAAGTAATATCTGGAGGTGTGACTTTACTGAGAGGGTAGTGGATGTATGGAATAGTCTTCCAGTAGAAGTGGTAGAGGTTAATACAGTGAAGGAGTTTAAGCATGCATGGGATAGGTATAAGGCTATCCTAGATATAAGATAAGGCCAGGGACTAATGAAAGTATTACTTTACTGAGAGGGTAGTGGATGCATGGAATAGTCTTCCAGCAGAAGTGGTAGAGATTAATACAGTGAAGGAGTTTAAGCATTCATGGGATAGGTATAAGGCTATCCTAGATATAAGATAAGGCCAGGGACTAATGAAGGTATTACATTACTGAGAGGGGAGTGGATGTATGGAATAGTCTTCCAGTAGTAGTGGTAGAGGTTAATACAGTGAAGGAGTTTAAGCATGCGTGGGATAGATATAAGGCTATCCTAGATATAAGATAAGGCCAGGGACTAATGAAAGTATTACTTTACTGAGAGGGTAGTGGATGCATGGAATAGTCTTCCAGTAGAAGTGGTAGAGGTTAATACAGTGAAGGAGTTTAAGCATGCGTGGGATAGGTATAAGGATATCCTAGATATAAGATAAGGCCAAGGACTAATGAAAGTATTACTTTACTGAGAGGGTAGTGGATGCATGGAATAGCCTTCCAGTAGAAGTGGTATAGGTTAATACAGTGAAGGAGTTTAAGCATGCGTGGGATAGGTATAAGGCTATCCTAGATATTAGATAAGGCCAGGGACTAATGAAAGTATTCTGACTTTGGACAGACTATATGGACCGAATGGTTCTTATCTGTCGACACATTATATATTTCTATGTGGGTGTTTTCTAATTATCTTTTAATTACAAGTGTAGATACCATTGTTCAGTTTAACCCTTATTCACCGGAGACCTGAATTACCCCCCAAACATAACATTTATAGACATGTATAGTGTTGCCACCTGGCCAGTATTTCACCGGCAGGCAGCTAAAAAAATTGACATCAGGCCAATGTTAAGTCTATGAAGACAGTACCAAGGCCGGTAATTTTCTGAAGAAAAGGTGGCAACCCTAGACCAGTGGCGTAGCGTGGGGGGTGCAGGGGGGGCCGGCCGCACCGGGCGCAATATCTGGGGGGGCGCACTAGCCCTATGCGGCCGCCAGGGCCGTCTTTAACGCGGGGCAAACGGGGCAGCTGCCCTGGGCCCATTTACTCCTGGGGGGCCCCAAGGCAGCTGTCCCGTGGGCCCCCAGCCCCTGCTGCCGCGTTCACAGCGCATTGCGCTTGTGAACGCTTTTTTCCGGCAAGCCGCATCCGATGGATGCGACGGCCGAAAAAAAAAAAAAATGCCGCCGGATGTGACGTCGCGTCACATCCGGTGTCTGCTTCCCTCCTCCGTGCAAGAGGGAAGACTGCACGGAGGAGACATCCGGCGGGGGACACGGAGCAGCTTCATGTAAGTACGGGGGGGGGGGCTGGCTGGCACAATATTACTGGGCATCTGGCTGGCACAATATTACTGGGCATCTGGCTGGCACTATATTACTGGGCATCTGATTGGCACTATATTACTGGGCATCTGACTGGCACTATATTACTGGGCATCTGATTGGCACTATATTACTGGGTATCTGATTGGCACAATATTACTGGGCATCTGATTGGCACTATATTACTGGGTATCTGATTGGCACAATATTACTGGGTATCTGATTGGCACTATATTACTGGGCATCTGGCTGGCACTATATTACTGGGCATCTGATTGGCACTATATTACTGGGCATCTGACTGGCACTATATTACTGGGCATCTGATTGGCACTATATTACTGGGTATCTGATTGGCACAATATTACTGGGCATCTGATTGGCACTATATTACTGGGTATCTGATTGGCACAATATTACTGGGCATCTGATTGGCACTATATTACTGGGTATCTGATTGGCACTATATTACTGGGTATCTGAATGGCACTATATTACTGGGTATCTGATTGGCACAATATTACTGGGTATCTGATTGGCACTATATTACTGGGTATCTGACTGGCACTATATTACTGGGCATCTGATTGGCACTATATTACTGGGTATCTGATTGGCACTATATTACTGGGTATCTGATTGGCACTATATTACTGGGCATCTGATTGGCACTATATTCTGGGTATCTGATTGGCACTATATTACTGGGTATCTGATTGGCACTATATTACTGGGCATCTGATTGGCACTATATTACTGGGTATCTGATTGGCACTATATTACTGGGTATCTGATTGGCACTATATTACTGGGCATCTGACTGGCACTATATTACTGGGCATCTGATTGGCACTATATTACTGGGTATCTGATTGGCACAATATTACTGGGCATCTGACTGGCACTATATTACTGGGCATCTGATTGGCACTATATTACTGGGTATCTGATTGGCACAATATTACTGGGCATCTGATTGGCACTATATTACTGGGCATCTGACTGGCACTATATTACTGGGTATCTGATTGGCACTATATTACTGGGCATCTGATTGGCACTATATTACTGGGTATCTGATTGGCACTATATTACTGGGCATCTGATTGGCACTATATTACTGGGTATCTGATTGGCACTATATTACTGGGTATCTGATTGGCACAATATTACTGGGTATCTGACTGGCACTATATTACTGGGTATCTGATTGGCACAATATTACTGGGTATCTGACTGGCACTATATTACTGGGCATCTGATTGGCACTATATTACTGGGTATCTGATTGGCACTATATTACTGGGCATCTGATTGGCACAATATTACTGGGCATCTGGCTGGCACAATATTACTGGGCATCTGGCTGGCACTATATTACTGGGCATCTGATTGGCACTATATTACTGGGCATCTGACTGGCACTATATTACTGGGCATCTGATTGGCACTATATTACTGGGTATCTGATTGGCACAATATTACTGGGCATCTGATTGGCACTATATTACTGGGTATCTGATTGGCACAATATTACTGGGCATCTGATTGGCACTATATTACTGGGTATCTGATTGGCACTATATTACTGGGTATCTGATTGGCACAATATTACTGGGTATCTGATTGGCACTATATTACTGGGTATCTGACTGGCACTATATTACTGGGCATCTGATTGGCACTATATTACTGGGTATCTGATTGGCACTATATTACTGGGTATCTGATTGGCACTATATTACTGGGCATCTGATTGGCACTATATTACTGGGTATCTGATTGGCACTATATTACTGGGTATCTGATTGGCACTATATTACTGGGCATCTGATTGGCACTATATTACTGGGTATCTGATTGGCACTATATTACTGGGTATCTGATTGGCACTATATTACTGGGCATCTGACTGGCACTATATTACTGGGCATCTGATTGGCACTATATTACTGGGTATCTGATTGGCACAATATTACTGGGCATCTGACTGGCACTATATTACTGGGCATCTGATTGGCACTATATTACTGGGTATCTGATTGGCACAATATTACTGGGCATCTGATTGGCACTATATTACTGGGCATCTGACTGGCACTATATTACTGGGTATCTGATTGGCACTATATTACTGGGCATCTGATTGGCACTATATTACTGGGTATCTGATTGGCACTATATTACTGGGCATCTGATTGGCACTATATTACTGGGTATCTGATTGGCACTATATTACTGGGTATCTGATTGGCACAATATTACTGGGTATCTGACTGGCACTATATTACTGGGTATCTGATTGGCACAATATTACTGGGTATCTGACTGGCACTATATTACTGGGCATCTGATTGGCACTATATTACTGGGTATCTGATTGGCACAATATTACTGGGTATCTGATTGGCACTATATTACTGGGCATCTGATTGGCACAATATTACTGGGCATCTGATTGGCACTATATTACTGGGTATCTGATTGGCACTATATTACTGGGCATCTGATTGGCACTATATTACTGGGTATCTGATTGGCACTATATTACTTGGCATCTGATTGGCACTATATTACTGGGTATCTGATTGGCACTATATTACTGGGCATCTGATTGGCACTATATTACTGGGTATCTGATTGGCACTATATTACTTGGCATCTGATTGGCACTATATTACTGGGTATCTGATTGGCACTATATTACTTGGCATCTGATTGGCACTATATTACTTGGCATCTGATTGGCACTATATTACTGGGCATCTGATTGGCACTATATTACTTGTCATCTGATTAGCACTATATTACTTGTCATCTGATTGGCACTATATTACTGGGTATCTGATTGGCACTATATTACTGGGTATCTGATTGGCACTATATTACTTGCCATCTGATTGGCACTATATTACTGGGCTCTGACTGGCACAATATTACAGGCATCTGACTGGCATAATATTACAGGCATCTGACTGGCACAATATTACAGGCATCTGACTGGCACAATATTACAGGCCTCTGACTGGCACAATATTCCTGGCCTCTGACTGGCACACTATTACAAGCATCTGACTGGCATAATATTACAGGCATCTGACTGGCACAATATTACAGGCATCTGACTGGCACAATATTCCTGGCCTCTGACTGCACACTATTACAGGCATCTGACTGGCATAATATTACAGGCATCTGACAGGCACCATATTCCTGGGCTCTGACAGGCACCATATTCCTGGGCTCTGACAGGCACCATATTCCTGGGCTCTGACAGGCACCATATTCCTGGGCTCTGACAGGCACAATATTCCTGGGCTCTGACAGGCACAATATTCCTGGTATCTTATTGGCACAATATTATTGGTATCTGACTGGCACAATATTACTGGTATCTGACTGGCACATTATTACTGGGCTCTGACTGGCACAATATTGCAGGCATCTGACCGGCACAATATTACTAGGCTCTGACTGGCACAATATTACTGGGCTCTGACTGGCACAATATTACTGGCATCCGAAAGTTACAATATTACTGGCATCTGAATGGCACAACAATTATGGCATGTGTGTGTGTGTGTGTGGGGGGGGGGGGGTAACATTGGAGGTACAGGATTGAGGAAGTTGGCTCCATCTAGCCCAGTCTTGGATTATCTCCAGGGTATGGTTCCATTTTGATGTTTAGTTTTTGTTCTTGATATTTTTTGTCGTTTACGATGGTTGTGAGACGACATATAATAGCATGGCCCATGCTAGGTTACTACATGTGTATATTTGTATTCATAGACCTGCTGAAAATGTGGAGAATGTGTGTAATGCATGTTCGCACTCAATAAAGTGTTGGAAAATAAACTTGTATTTAGATGCATTTTACTTTAATTACATAAGTATTTTCATAACAAACAATACATGTGCTTGGGGGGTAAGGGTTTCTTTAACTAATCTAGTAGAAGAGACTCGAGTGCTAAAATCCACGGGTTAGGGGGCGCAAATTACTTGCCTTGCCCCGGGTGCTGACAACCCACGCTACGCCACTGCCCTAGACATGTATCATCATCCAGACGTGGTCCTACAACTACGTGACCAAGTCCTCTCAATGTGCTAAACATCAGGCCAAAATAGCTGGTTAATAGTTAACAGCCTAGTTCATTGTTTAATAAACAGTCCTCATTGATTTAGTAGAATTACGAGCCAATGTACTGATTACGAGAAACATGTGGCAAGGTATGCAAATTAACTGTTTTGTAATTTGCATACGGTGCCGCGGGTGATGTCACAAGCAGGAGACTCCCCAGACACATTGAAAAACATTTTTCTCCTAATTTAGGCATTTGCTTGCAGTTTTGCTAACACAATGTATACATCATTCTCATTCATTCTGCATTCTCTACATGCCCAGTAAAAACAATGTTCAGGTGATACCATGCCTTTAATTTGTACCTGTGCTGCCTCCTGCGTATGACATCACCAGGATGCTTGATGAATGAACATCTTTATGGGCACATGTGCATAGCAAGACACAAGGGAATTATATAAAATGGAAAACAACAACACATAACAAAAGTCTCTTATTCTACACATCTGCATAGTTGCCAACTTCGACCATGTTTCCAGGGACACATATTTGTTCCACGTGCTGCAGAAAGAGCATGCAAAGTGCAGCCCGGCAGTATGTAGGATGGATATACGCACAGACACAATCCAATTAATTAATCATGGTAGGTCCTATGAGATCTCCACCCTGATTAATTAATTGGATTGTGTCTGTGCGTATATCCATCCTACATACTGCTGGGCTGCACTTTGCATGATCTTTCTGCAGCATGTGGAACACATATGTGTCCCTGGAAACATGGCCGATGTTGGCAACTATGCAGCTGCTTGCAGTCCTGCTTAAAACACAATGTATATTTCATTCTCTACATATACGGTGTATATATAAGCAAATAATTTAAAGACTGAGCTCCTTGGACTGACAGTGATACATGATGGCACCTGTATCAACAGCCTCAAGGTTTAAAATAGCATAGAAACATTTATATATAGACTTCTTCACGTAATGAGTTCTTCATACCAATGATTCATTTATCCATGCCAGTCCAGCTTGGTAGCTCATAGTGTCTTTTACTATCAGCTGCTTTCTTGTAATCGCTCTTAGGAAAACTCCATCAAAATGCCAAGTCTAATAACAATATTATATTATTATTTTGCATCTGGCTTGTCTTTATTGTCACACATATGGAAGAAAAGCCAGGCATACCACCATTTTGTACAGAATGTGCCTAAAGGACAACAGTCAGCGAAACGTTAACTGGTTTTAAATAGAAATGCTTTGAACAAATACGAATAAAGTACATTATCGAGCCATCTTTGCTCTGTATAGCGGTATCACGGAGCGGCCATGTTGTTTAGAATCTTGGGTGAGATCTTCCTTCATTCAACCCAACATTCTAAACAACATGTCTGCCCCCTGATAGATCTATATTGTGTAAATAGTGCTCAATAAGGGACTTTATATATGTTCGTTTTTGGCCAACAATGCGCTTAGTGCGAAAAGTGTCGGGCTGGCAAGATCCGTTAAATCCACTAGTCTTGCGTCGGTATTTCTGCAGTAATATGGGCAAACGACCCTGCCTGGCTTTTACATTGATGACCTGTTTATACATCTAATATGTCACAATAATACTTCTACCGGATAATAAAAATTAAAAAAAAATAAAAAATACTTCTACCGGATCAACAAAACGACCCTTCTTTGCCCAGGTCCCACTGTCGGTCATCTAGACATTTAGCTTTGTTCCGCTCCTTTGGATCCCAGTTGGATTTAATTTATTGCAGATGTCTCCAGTTTTGGGAAAGTTTACACATCCAGAGGCGCTTTGAAAGCACAATGCGAATCGAGATTTTCGTGACTGATTTAAGATTCAGGCTTTCCGGATACAATCTTTTACTGGGCAAATGTTAATTTCATATCAAACGTGAATAAATAAATGTTTTTTATTTTTTAGTGAAATATTCTTTGTATGTATTATTATATTTTCTACTGGCAAACTATATATATATATTTTATTAAGTAGGGCCATCCCATCTCTATATGGTCTACTGACTCATTCAGCATGTCGTGTATCAGTAAAATAATTAAAAATACAATTAGGGGAAAGCTAATTGAGTAAGACGTGGCCTAGTTTTATTACTGGATGCGTGACCTAAATTTGACAGGGCCCCAAAAAAAAAACTAACAGTCCTGGCTTATTTGAGACTGTTGGCAGCTATGCAAGATCAGTTTTCCTTCACAGTAGACTCCCCTCTACTTTAGTGTCCAAGCAGACCAATTCAGGAGCCAGCCGGTTACTTTTGGGAGCCAGGGAAATGGAACGTCCGTAGAGTTCTGTTTAAAACATCGTAAATGTCTCACGCCTGCTGTGCGTTTCTTGCGCCAACGAAGGCCACAAAAAAACATATTAGGGTAGCCATAAAAGAACTTGGGTGGGTCCAAGCTTTCCCCTTTTGACAAGCCATGCTATTGGGGATAAAGGTGAGCTGCTGTGTGTGTTGAACAAAAGCCAACAAACTATAAAGTTTGATATGTTTAACATTAATATGGCCACGGCAATCTGATGTTTATTTTCTGGGAGGTGATGGCTGTCATTAAAGGAGCAGGCTGGATTTTATTCTGGTATCTACCAGGCTTTCACGGCAGAGCTCTCCTAAGCGCCCTGCTTCTTGCTCCTTTACAAGCTCAGGGAATGATGGCGGTGTCGATAGCAGGGTTGTGTGCTTAAAGCTTGATTGTGCATTAAAACCACTCTACGTGCATTCGCTATGGCAGCAGAGTTCAGTGCGTAACGCTTGTGGCGGCGTCCTACCGGTCACAACCTATTAAAGGGACATTCTAGTCCGCAAATTCACTTTAGTGCAAGATGAAAATTACTGATTGTATAGCGCACAGGCTTTTTTTCCCTGTGTGATTTGATGCAGGCATTCTGTATAAATCACATTTTTAATATTTGACTCAAGCCCTCCCCAGTGATTACTCTGCATGTTTACTGCAGGTGCGGCAGCACTGATTATATAGAAACTGAGGATGTAAAGTTTTGTTTCATATAGTCAGTTCCTGTGCTCCTCGAATTGAATTTATTGTGTGGACTCTGAGTGACCTTGCTCTTGGACACAGTAGGATCTCTTAACAGTCCAACACATTGTCTGATGATATCACCAGAGAGACAGGAAATTACAATCATTTGAATGGCATTATTCTCATTGGTTCCTGCTGCAAAAAAAAAAGGAAATAACTTTTACTCATGTACTGTGGGCAGTCCTGGCTTCTTGCAAACTGCTGTAATTTCACAATTTCTTCTATCTGTAAGCATTTTATATTTTAAGCAATGCAAAATGTAAGACATGCATTTTAAAGTACTTTGAAAGCACATTAATACACATTAATATTTGGAAGATGCATTTTGGGTACTAGACAGTCCCTTTAAGGGAAGACGCCATTAAAGGGGAGGAGCCGGTGGCTTTCTGGAATTCATTTCAGAAACACCACGTTGTATTCTGGCATGGATCACAACCTTGCAGGATTGGAGGACCTCGGACCATAAATTATAGCACAGGTAAGCTCCACCTCCCACGGACATCACAGACATCGCACATAACTCCCCATATTAGTTAAAGCAGCCTGGCCAGGCCAAACTAACTCAGCAGTGGGAATTATTTAATTTACATTATGAAATCGGCTTAATGGGGACAAAGGTAAATCAGGGCTGGGTGTCATATGATATAGAGAAAGAGCCCTGGTATTTTATTAAATGCATACATTATTAAAAAACCAATATTATATACCCATGGGAATAATAACCATGGTACCCGGGCCTGTCATCGTAGGGGGTGTAGATGACCCCCACTAGGATCACTGCACTGACAATCTGGTAGTGTGGGAACTGATGTGGGAACCAAGCTGGTGCCGTAGAAAGTGAGGGTGTATTGCACTGGTGGTATGATGTAATGATGCATAGTCGTAGGTTGGGGGGCAATGTTGGGCCTGTACAGAACACCCGGTGTCTTTATGGACCGCGAGGATGGTAGCAGGACAGTCTTGGTGTGAGCTGCACACTGTCCATGATTAGGACGTATAAAAATAACATCTGAATTTCAGGTAGAACAGAAAGTTTTATAATGTGAGCGGTTTTTTTCCCCTTCCTGTTAAACCTTTTATGGCAATTTAGACCATTATCTCTCCTTTTTATGCTTTGTACTTCTGCTTTCCGTAAACTGTCACAGTCTGCCGGGAGGATGTGCAAGCAAATATCTTAAAGCGACAGTAATATATATATTTTTTTATATATATTTCTCTTATTTAACGTGTCTGCGTGCACATTTCCTAGCTAGTTGTTTTGATTTTTTTTATTCTCTATCTTCACAGTATAAGCGATGCTTCCGTTGAGAGACACCCTATAATAACATCTATTTGAAGATTTTTTTTCTCTCTCGAACATTAGTAGATCTTTAAAAAAAAAAAAATTGCTACTCCAAATGCGTGGGCGTTACTATTTAAATCATTAAATCCTTGGTGCCAGATCATGCTCACAACAGAAGTGAGCAATTGTTATGTTATTAGTTCCGCACTCATATTCTTGAAATTTCTGAATATTTTTCACTCCTTCCCAAAAATAATAAATGTTACTATAAAAAGATAAGGAGAAAGTATATGGAAAAATTGGCACAAGGATGATCTCAGAACTCATAAGAGCAATAAAAACACACTGATCAACATTGAAGTGTCCTAAGATCTGAGTGCAGGAAAAGAAAAAAAAGGAGTGAGCAATTATTTTGAAGAATGCTAATTTACCCCAGCCATGAAGATGTCCGATTTCCTAAAACTATAACGAAAGTATGGGTACAAGTGTTAAGATCTCTTTAATTCTTGTACTTAAAAAAAAAAAAAAATCTTATTTATTGCTTTCATTCTGCAGAGATTTTAAACAGATTTCAATGAGTCAGAGAGCTGAGCCAACTGACTCATTCACTCGGTGTATTATCAAGGGGATCTTTCTGATTAAGCGGCTATGTACAGCATGTAGTCATATAGCGTATAAATGAATGGCTTTTCACAGTGATAGCAATATACAAAAGCAACTACTTAAATATTTCTTTATCATTTATTTGTTATTTATTTGTAATTTTTTTTTTTTTTGTTCTCCTCAATCCAAAGCTGACTCTAGTTGCCGCCACATCTGCAGCCATCTTCCTGCTCCATCCATACTGAGGCAGCTCCATGGTCAGAAACAGGCACCGATGCATGTCATATTTGGTTACCGTGGTAACTGGGCGTGATGGGGAATTGTACACATGTCTGGTGCAGAATACAGAGTACCAAATAAAATGGGTCCCTGCCAGGCCTAGCCAGGATTTAAATCCCCAACCAATGGTTTATTGCACAATAATAAATAAATAAAAAGTCTAAACATACCCAAACCCTACAGTATACATTTGCTTTAAATAATAATACAAGTAGGAAGTGTCAGGAGCATTAACAAATGAATTCAGGTAGATTATACTTCCTTTAACTATAACTCATGTTCAGATAACTATATGGCTATATTGCATAGCTCCCAACTCCTCCTCCCCCCCCCCCCCTCTAAATTGTGACGCCAGGGGCGGAGCTTTGGAGGTCGAGTGTCAATGCTACTGCTGTCACAGCAGCAGGCAAGCACAGTAGGAATGTGGTGCTGTGGTCCTAAATCCCAAAGTCCTGCTGAGCTCTGCCTCTGTCCCAAAAATGCAGAGGGACCCCCTCCTCCCGGGATCCCCCCTCCCCCAAACGCAACTGTCTCGGGTCTGTTGGGGGCAGTATGTCATAGGCAGGGGAGGGCTGGCAAAAACCATTTAGTGACCCATAATGCAACTTCCTCGGCCCGCTCATTATCAGAGCTAGACATTAGAAGGTACAGACAGATATGGCAAGACAGACAAAGTACAGACACTGATAGACAGACAAACCAGCTGTATAGAAAATGCTATACACTGGGGCATCTATAAGAAAAAAAATTGGTGCAGCCCCAGCCCATTAAATCAAATTAGATGGCAACCCTGGGGTACACTGAGCAGTATTATTATTAATTTAAAGCACCACATACAGTTACCCTGTGCCTGATTTAAGAATCTCTATGACAATAATTTCTTTTAAAATAGCTTCTCATTATTCCCCAAATTTGAGAACCTACTTAGCCCTCCAAATCCAGTTCTGCAAAACTCACTTCCCTTCTGGTAATCATTTAACTTTTACATTCTGGATACTCTTAGACATATGTCAACAGGGCTGAAATTCTTATAATCAATATTAGACGCTGGTATAAAGTTCACTCTGGGAAGCTAGTAGGTGTGGTTAAATGTTACTCCCTACACTTTTCACACATCTCTGACCTGTCTCATTTTTGCACAGCAAATTTTTTAAAATAATTTTATTTATTTGGATATATTTAAGACCTGGTCTGTGCTTTCAGGATTTGTGCTTGCGAGTCCTCGGATTGGGGATGAATATCTGTGAAAAGAAATTTGTTTTGCCCAACGCGCTTCGCATTGGAGCTTGATATATTGTTTTGTGACAGTACTGGAGGGATTAGCAGCCCTGCTAGTATCTGTTATAGCAACAAACTAATAAAGGCATCTACCTGCTCTGGATATAGATCTATAAATAAGATGGATGATTTCAGACAGCAGTGGTTTGGGGAAACACATCAAACCAATGCCATTTTTTTTTATACTCAACTAAACAGAGTATCTCCGTGAGAATTCGGTTTATGAGTTAGGCACCTGTGTTCAAGCAGTGTGTGAATATGAAAAGACTGGAGCGCCAATTCTAACTTGTAGAAGGGTCCCAAAATTATCATAAAGAACATATGAGAGGGCTACACATTATTATGTTGGTTTTTCACAAGGTGATGACACATACGGTGGACGCCACAGGTATATAAAAAATATATTTCGCTACATTCACAGTTTAAACAATGTTTCGGTGTCTAGAAGAGTGTTTGCTGGTGCAAATAGCGGTATGGTAAAAAAAAAAGAAGCTGAGAGAGCAGGTCCCATGTCTCGGAGGAACTGTAGTCTTGTGTCTGGTATGAGCCAACAATAATTAATATGGCCACTAGATATGATGTCATAGAAGTGCGCCCTGACATTGGTTCTTGACACTGTCCCCCACCGACCAATTCCTCCACTTCATATTAACCTGGCCCGCATTTCGGTATACATGGGCAAGCTTTTTACCCATGAATACATGGGAGGAGACAATACAAGCCATTGGCTTCGGTGCTCAACCAATGGGATATTAGTACGCTTGGCACAAAATGCTTCATTTTAGAACTTTGGTCTCAGATGCCAAAGCTTATACATCGGTGTGAACATTGGGTATATGAAAAACTACATGCAGAGTCCTAAATGAAGTAAATAAATATAGTGAGAGATAATTGTATCATTTTTTGGAATATAGGGAATCTTACGTGATCACAGCGATCTTGGAGTCACCTTCTATTAGCCTAAACCAAGACCTTATAAAGCAAGTCAGGCGCATGTTTAGTATAATGATATATTACAGTGCGTAATGTGTTATTAAACCTTGGCATAGTTTTTTTTCGGTAACACCTGCTGCTCTGCCATTTCCAACCTGACTATACTTTCGATTTCTATCGTAATTTTGCAACCCGAATCGTGGGGGAGGGAGAGGGGATTTCCAGTCCCTAAACCAGTTCCCAGCAATTAAATGTTACACAAGGTCTAATTAATGTTATAGAACATAGTGAAATAAAAAATAAAAAAAACATTGGCTAAAATAACACACGATACAAATCTAGGGTTTTTATTCTAAAGGAAAATTGTAGCTAAGAAATTAAAATCTATACATTTTTAAATCTAAATGAAAGAATACAAATAAAGTACCATATCAAGCCCTCTTTGCTTGTATATTTCTACTAAGGGGTCGGACATGTTGTTTAGAATCTTGAGTCAGATCTTCCATCATCCAACCCAAGATTCCTAGCATTATGTCTGGCGCCTGATCCAGCTTTACAGAGCGAAGAGCGATGGTCTAATACCACCATTTTCTCTGACTTGTTAAAATGCAGTTATAACCATAACGCTAAACATTGTGTGGACCAGTGGTCATGGATGAACACAGGAGAGGCATGGCGGGAAGAGGTCTTCCAGAATCACCTGGAGATTCTGGGTTTTTAAAGTAGACACACACCAACTAAGTTGGTGGCCTAGGTCTGTCCAGAATGAGGCGCACTGCTGGACCACGGAATTTAATCTGTTTGCTATGGTATATTTGTGGGATGTGAATGCTAAGTGCTGAAGAGGATGATATTGAGAAAGCAAAACCCTTTAACTCAACGGCCACATTGTATGGCCGCTGTAAGCAATGGTTGGGCCAAACAAGCCCTAACTCTACCTTCTGAGAACCAGACAGGCCTCATTTTTGTCTAGGAGCACTTATTGAAGAAGTATACTGTAGGAATTCCTTGGTGTCACTGCTGCTCCCAAAGAAGCCTCCCCAGTTGCAGGGGGGGATATATAGTGGTCCTACAATAAAGTCTTTTAGATTTCCACTCTTAGCAAGAGGCTTCCATCTTCTGAAGGCCATCTTCTTACAGATTCCATGTCCGTGACGGTACCAACCCAGCATCATATTTATTAAGGGGCATACAGGTATAGAGGGTAAAATGGCCCAACCTGAACCAGCTGGCATCTCGGCCAAAAACATGGCTTTCACATATGTCCTCAGTATGTCACCATTACTATAGTGCAAATTAATGGTTCTCACTTTGGCGACCTCCAATGGATGACGTGCGGAATCAATCCTGCTGGAAATGGAACTTGCAAAGCCTGAACTGTTTGAGGTAACATGAACCACAAACTACATTGGCAGATCGGGGCACAGACGTTCATTTTGGTGGGTAGGATGGTTTGGGAGAATTTAATTTCCGATTCCTTAACCGAGCTGAATCTGAACCCCCTGGGGGTTACTGACCACAAGTTCGCAGCTCGAATGTATGGCAGCTGAACCCCCCCCCTCCCCCCCATCCCCCGGACTGCTCTCTAATCTGTCTCTCAATGGGCTGGACCACTTTTTACTTTTTAAATGCCCTAGTTGCTAACATGTTCCATCCAATTGTCTAGTCGATCTCTGCACCTTAGCAGATATGTCTTGCATGTCTATGTGTGTCCATCTCTGTTATTGTCCCCTGGGCCAACAGTGGACACTGAACTGTAATCAGCAGCTAGCAGGCAGGGATGTGAAAGCAGAAAAACAGCAGGTACAGAGTGATATGCACACAAGGCGGATTGTATACCCCCCCCCCCCCCCTGGCTGGCTGAGCATGCTGGGAGATATAGCCCTCAGCTGATGTACTACCAGGAGCTAGCTTATCCCCCCCCCCCCCTTTCAATTCCAGATTACAATATCTTTAGATCTGGGCTGGGGTCACTGCAATCCCCCTTACTGTCCTTGGACCACCATTTTTTTTTTTATCAATGGAGGGGGTATAATCATCTAGCTGTGCTTTTTCATGGTGATGCAAAAAAAAAAAAAAAAAAAAAAAAAAATTAGATGATAGTGGATTCCAGTAAAAATATTGAACATTGCTGTCCTTGCAGATGTGAATTATCATGTGTAATCAATGCAGCTCACAAAGGGTTAAGGTAGGCGAGTGTTTTGGCCACAAAGCCGGTTGGCAACCACCCATAGAGAATGGACAGGAGAATGCATATTGTGTCTGGGTGAGCACCTTGATTTAATTCAGCCAGGGAAAGGGTTAAACCCATATGCAGAGTGCATGGCAGGTGGAATAATGGTACCCCCTATATAAGACATTTGGGAAGAACACAATTTGGACTAAGTCCTTGGACACAATGAGATGCAGATTCAGCATCCATCTGACATCCTGATATTACCAGTCAATACCTAGACTAGTGATGGTCAAACCTATGCCATTTTCCACCCAATGCTCAGCCATCACTGATCCAACAAGGACTCTACATTTTGTAATCAGGTAAATACCCTATGGGGGGGGGGGTGACACTTCCATGCACCATGACTTGCCATATTCCTCAATTAAACCAGGAATCCCCTGCACCAGCCCAAGACATGACCCCCCCCCCCCCCCCCCCCCCATTCTATCATCTATAGCATTTGAGAAAGATTCTCACCAAGGACAGCTCCACACACACAATCACACCAATGACTCTTACCCAAGACAATATCCTCAGGATGGTCTGAGGCTGCTTGAGAAAATCCACAGGTTCAAATCCACCTCCTGCCCGGCCAGCACCAAAAGAAGCCCCTTCCATGTCTGACACCTCTGTCTGTCTGCTCCTTCTCCTTGGATTATTGTCTTGTCACTTGATTTATTTTTTCTTGCTTCAACACTGCTTTCTTTTTCTTATCTATGCCCCCCTTCTTCACCTTTATTCCTCTGTGTCTTCAGCCCCCCCCCAGTGTCCCACTGTCTGTCCTTTGCCCTGCTTGTATGCCCTCTCCTTAGGACTATGATCTACTAGTCTCTCTCCCTGTAGTGCTGTGTGTATTAGAGGCAGATTAGTCTCAGTGAAGGCACCTCCCCTACCTCAGCTACAGTCCTCCCTTCTCTCTCCATCCCTCTTTCTTCTTCTCCCTCCTCCCTTTCTGGTCTCCTCTTCTTTATCACCCTTCACTGCTTTTCCTCTCCCCTGCTTTTATCAGCTTCTTTCTGTGTACAGCCTACTGACCCCTCCACTACCTCTGTGACACCTCCAATTCTGTGCTGCACCTCCATAGCAAGCCCCTCTCTCCCTTTTATAATGGTTAGAAACAGAGACAGAGACACAAACAGATACAATACATCCCTGCATACAAACAACAAACAAAGCTATACAAAAACAAAGAGAAAATAAATATATTTATACACAATCCACAAACCAACTCCCAATTACAAAAACAATCTGGAAGATGTGATTTTTATTTAATCCTAAATATTTACTTCATAATAAACAAAATAAATGACAAAAACAATATATATATATATATATATATAGTAACAATTATATGTTGCAAAATTCGAAAATAATAAAATAATGTGTTGTTTGATAAATGTAACTGTTTTATTATGCTTTCCTCTGCATTTGTTTATTAGTATAGTGGTGTGATTACATTTTCTACGAGACAAATGTTCTATAGATGTGTAGTGATCTACAGAGCTTGCAATCTAATCTTCGTTCTTCTAGATTACCAAATCTTCTGTTTGGTAATGGGGTTTTTTCTCTTAGTCTGCAGCCAGCAATTTGTTTGAGTTATAGCATCTGGTAAACCAGAGACACAGTAGAATGTGATAAAATGACATTTACATGTAAACTACATACAGACTTGCTTCTCCCACAAAAAAGGCCCATTCACAGCACCACCAAAATTGCAAGGGATTCTGGGTAGGACAACAAGGTCACAGTATAGATGAATAACCATTTTTTGTGAAATAAAATGTTACTTTTCATCATAAATCAGTGGTTATCTGGCTCTGCACCTCTGTCCTGGGCTGTGGGTACAGCTGCATATGCTGTAGGGGCAGCTAATAGCTAGTAAATAAACAAAAAAGTAACCATTTAATACTAGCATTGCACACAAGGGTATGAAGAATGCATACTTCAAGTCTGCACTGGGTAAAATGAAAATCATAGTTGGCAACAGTCCTGGATTTCATAGGACAGTCCTGTTTTGTTTTTTTTTGTTTTTGTTTCTGTCCCATCAATCTCAGGGTTGTCCCGTCATTACTATATATGTAAGATAAATACATAGCCTAATCAATTGTACCTGTGTTGAGCTCCACATATTTTTTACCTGAAGCTGGAAGTCAAACGCATTGGGTGGTGCAATGTCACCCACCCCTCAGTGCATCTCGCACTGCCCCCCCCCCCATGCATTTCGGGGGGCCTTGATGTTGGCAAGCATATAGGATTTTATTGATTACATCCCTGGAGTATCCATTTCTTTTATAGAATTAATTACTCTCTCTCCAGATCTGCTTTCCAAAGCCAAACTAGCAATTTACAGAGAATGAGCCTCTTTCTATCGAAAGCAGAAAGGGCAGATCTTTTACAGTTCTACACACACCCTACCCTGTTATTTCTTTAATGGGGATATTGGAGCACTTAGAATCATTACACAGAGCCATCATTTCACTTGTTCCTATTTACAATTCCATAGGCAGCTTACAGTATCCAGCGGAAGATCTGGGAAATAACTAATGGATGAGAAAGGCAGCGGTGAGAGCATCTGCTGTGTGTCAGACACAGGACCGGGAGCTCCTGAGATACTGTAACATGTTGGATGAGTAACAATGATCAGGGGAGCGAATGTATCTCTCCAATAAGGAAGGTGACTCAGCTGCCCAGCCTGAAGAAGGCTTCCCTAGCGATACACCACAAACTGAGCGCTTCATTTGCATATCAAGCCCTACTGAGAGGGTAGTGGATGTATGGAATAGTCTTCCAGTAGAGGTTAATACAGTGAAGGAGTTTAAGCATGCGTGGGATAGGTATAAGGCTATCCTAGATATAAGATAAGGCCAGGGACTAATGAAAGTATTACTTTACTGAGAGGGTAGTGGATGTATGGAATAGTCTTCCAGTAGAGGTTAATACAGTGAAGGAGTTTAAGCATGCGTGGGATAGGTATAAGGCTATCCTATATATAAGATAAGGCCAGGGACTAATGAAAGTATTACATTACCGAGAGGGTAGTGGATGTATGGAATAGTCTTCCAGTAGAAGTGGTAGAGGTTAATACAGTGAAGGAGTTTAAGCATGCATGGGATAGGTATAAGGCTATCCTAGATATAAGATAAGGCCAGGGACTAATGAAAGGATTACATTACTGAAAGGGTAGTGGATGTATGGAATAGTCTTCCAGCAGAAGTGGTAGAGGTTAATACAGTGAAGGAGTTTAAGCATGCGTGGGATAGGTATAAGGCTATCCTAGATATAAGATAAGGCCAGGGACTAATGAAAGTATTACATTACTGAGAGGGTAGTGGATGTATGGAATAGTCTTCCAGTAGAAGTGGTAGAGGTTAATACAGTGAAGGAGTTTAAGCATGCGTGGGATAGGTATAAGGCTATCCTAGATATAAGATAAGGTCAGGGACTAATGAAAGTATTACTTTACTGAGAGGGTAGTGGATGTATGGAATAGCCTGCCAGCAGAAGTGGTAGAGGTTAATACAGTGAAGGAGTTTAAGCATGCATTGGATAGGTATAAGGCTATCCTAGATATAAGATAAGGCCAGGGACTAATGATAGTATTACTTTACTGAGAGGGTAGTGGATGTATGGAATAGTCTTCCAGTAGAAGTGGTAGAGGTTAATACAATGAAGGAGTTTAAGCATGCATGGGATAGGTATAAGGCTATCCTAGATATAAGATAAGGTCAGGGACTAATGAATGTATTACATTACTGAGAGGGTAGTGGATGCATGGAATAGTCTTCCAGTAGAAGTGGTAGAGGTTAATACAGTGAAGGAGTTTAAGCATGCATGGGATAGGTATAAGGCTATCCTAGATATAAGATAAGGCCAGGGACTAATGAAAGTATTACATTACTGAGAGGGTAGTGGATGTATGGAATAGTCTTCCAGTAGAAGTGGTAGAGGTTAATACAGTGAAGGAGTTTAAGCATGCATGGGATAGGGATAAGGCTATCCTAGATGTAAGATAAGGCCAGGGACTAATGAAAGTATTACATTACTGAGAGGGTAGTGGATGCATGGAATAGTCTTCCAGTAGAAGGGGTAGAGGTTAATACAGTGAAGGAGTTTAAGCATGCGTGGGATAGGTATAAGGCTATCCTAGATATAAGATAAGGTCAGGGACTAATGAAAGTATTACTTTACTGAGAGGGTAGTGGATGCATGGAATAGTCTTCCAGTAGAAGTGGTAGAGGTTAATACAGTGAAGGAGTTTAAGCATGCATGGGATAGGTATAAGGCTATCCTAGATATAAGATAAGGCCGGGGACTAATGTAACATACATAGTAATTTAGGCTGAAAAAAGACACAAGTCCATCAAGTTCAACCCTTCTACCTATCATTCCAGCTTTTCAAATTTTGCCTCCTTCTTGACTCCAAAGGGCAATCAGATTTCTCCTTGGATCAAGAAGCTCTATTATTAAGGCTTATTCAATTATTAATAGCCCTGTATGTTCTACTTTTCTAACAAAAAAACATCCAGACCATTTTTAAAGGCATCTATTGTAGTTGAAAGCACTACCTCTCTTGGCAGTGAGTTCCAAAACTTTATTGTCCTCACCGTAAAGAAAGTATTTAGATAATTGGGCAAACTAGATGGGCCAGATGATCAGTGATCACTTCCGTTGCTCTGAGAATGTTGCTAGACTGCCGCTAGAAAAATACTTTTCTTTTTTTTAACATTTGGGTTAGGGTTACAAACTCACTATAAGTAATTCCGGGAAGAAAATGGTTACGAAAAAGTAATGCGTTATCTGTGGTTATTGCCCTATAACTTGCAAAAAACAGCAGACAAATATTGGGTATTTCTAAACTCAGGGTAAATATTTGACTCTATTTAGCAGGTTTTTTCATTGATGTTCATAGAAGTGCAAAAGATTTTTCAAGTAAAACTTAGAATGTTTTTCCCCCCCCCCAATTTGTCTATGTCACGAAGGGGGTTTATCAAAAATAAATATCTACAGGGCACAAGGTGTAAACATGACGACAGCTGCTGACCGCCCCCTTGTGGCTGAATCTTGGATTGTTAAAACACAATTATTATTCTGCCATATCAACAAGGTACAGTTTATATCATTTTGGCTTATACACTGCTCTGAACAGACTTGGGGAGATATATTAAGTATAAGTATCTTTAAAAAAAAAACATTGTAGAATACAAGGATGAACCCTTCCTCTTCCTGCTTATCCCACCAAAACAAAACCAAGGTCGTAGTGTAATCGAAAAGTAAACTATAGTTTAAGTATTTTGTGATGGATGTTGTAAAGTAAAAAAAAAAAACCTTGGTAATTTTATAGCTTTGTAATTCCATACATGGTACCTATAAATCTACATGTGCAGGTAGGCTGGCCATGTTATCAGTGGCCACACCCATTTACAGGACTGACCCCACCCGCTTCCTGTGTCCAACTGTGTCAGGGCTCTCCTGTATCCCTGCAAAAAAAACTAATCAGTTAAAGGGACCTTGTCACCTAACTTGATTTTTTTGTGAATGTTGAGAATGAAAAAAAAAAAATTAAAAATGATTTATACATTGTATTGATCATCCTTGTGGCTTGATATTCAGATTACACATTTCCCATTGAAAACCAGTTCATTTGCATATCAGGCCACAGGTGATGTCATAGGTAGGAGACCCCCACAGACACATTTAAAAACACATTTTTCTTCTCCTAATTTCAGAAAGAAAAAAAAAAAAACAGGTCAGGAGCTCAACTCAAAAAGTGCATGAATGTATTTACTGCATATAAATGGCATAGTATGTTGTTTTTTATTCTCTACGTGCACAGTAAAAACAATGTTTAGGTGATACAGTCAGTTTAAAAGCCCATAGTTGCCCCTAAGATTATTTACCTTGGTGGGTAAATAATAATAAAATATATATATATTATTTTTTACATATAACTGCATCAACATCCTATTATTGCACATAATACAGTGGGCGTGGTGGGACTGTGAGCCCCTCCATAGAGGAAGAGACTGCAGTGTATATATACACTATATAGAGAGCTCATCAGGATGCTCAGACAGCTGATGAGCTAAGCAGGTACCAGCAGCGAATCACAGAGCAGTTGTTCTCTGACGCCCGGGCTGACAGTCTTATCCTGCATGCTGGGAGCTAGGCATGTTTCTATCAGATCACAGCCTGGCTGACTGAAGACATCACCCATTTGTTGCTATGGAAAAAAAAAGCTGCTCTTTCAGTCTGCAATCATACTGAGCAGCACATGTATCTGCATCACTTTGATCCTTTAACTGGTACTAACAGTGCCAAACACAGGTGTCTGGAGCGCTAAGATGCAGAAAGCTCTCTGTACGGAGCCCGGCACTGGGTTATAGGGGTAAATACAGTGAAATTGAACCTTAAAGGGGCTTCTGTCATCTACTGGGAACATGATCTGTACACAGTGCTGGCAGAAATAAATGCAAGTGCATAGACTGAGACAAATATGTGTTAAAGAGCTTTAAGGAGCAACTCAGTATAAACAGAGTTGAGCACTTTGGCCTATTTGTGTAAAACTGGTCCTCAATCAAAATATTACTGAATAGTTTTTTAAAATTTTTTTTAGTGTTGAGCTAACACGAACCGCACTGTTCGGGTTCGTACCGAACATTACGGTTTTTGGACCCCGGACCCGAACACGGACATTCCACTGTATGTTCGTGTTGGAGTTCGGCGATTACATTGTATGTAATGCCATGGGCTTTCTATAAACCGAAATAGAGTCCCCATTCATAAGAATTTCTTATGAATGCGGACTCTATTTCGGTTTATAGAATAGCATTACATGTATTCCATAAACCGAAAGTCTATAAACCGAATATCTTTCGGTTTATAGACTTTCGTTTATGGAATACATGTAATGCTATTGGCTTTCTATAAACCGAAATAGAGTCCCCATTCATAAGAATAGGTCAATTGACCTATTCGTATGAATGGGGACACTCACCCACATTTTACTTCATTTTGCAGCCCTCTAGCCCTTTCCAGGACTTTTTTAGAGGCATTTTAGTGGCCAAAATATCGTGTCCCCATTGACTTCAATGGAGTTCGGGGTCAAGTTCGAGCATGGATCCGGACATTTTTTCAGAAGTTCGCCCGAACCTCCAACTACATGTGGATTTGCCCGGCGCCGGTTTTAAACACCGGCAAACTTACATTCTGCAGAGCAGTGCTGATTCTCCCTCCTCTACCATGCGCGTGGGATCATGCGCAAAGGTCAGAGGGAGGGAACTCAGAAGCACGCTGGCTGACGTAAAGTACATGGAGGAAGATCGGGAGCCAAGAACCCTGCTTTAAAAAGTGTGTGTAAGTGTCTGCCTGCGTGTGTAAGTGTTTGCATGTGTGTCTCCCTGCATGTGTAGGTGTGTCTGTCTGTGTGTGTAAGTGTCTGCCTGCGTGTGTAAGTGTTTGCATGTGTAAGTGTCTGCCTGCATGTGTAGGTGTGTCTGTCTGTGTGTGTAAGTGTCTGCCTGCGTGTGTAAGTGTTTGCATGTGTGTCTCCCTGCATGTGTAGGTGTGTCTGTCTGTGTGTGTAAGTGTCTGCCTGCGTGTGTAAGTGTTTGCATGTGTAAGTGTCTGCCTGCATGTGGTAGGTGTGTCTGTCTGTGTGTGTAAGTGTCTGCCTGCGTGTGTAAGTGTTTGCATGTGTAAGTGTGTCTGTCTGTGTGTGTAAGTGTTTGCATGTGTAAGTGTCTCCCTGCATGTGTAGGTGTGTCTGTCTGTGTGTGTAAGTGTCTGCCTGCGTCTGTAAGTGTTTGCATGTGTAAGTGTCTGCCTGCATGTGTAGGTGTGTCTGTCTGTGTGTGTGTGTAAGTGTCTGCCTGCATGTATAAGTGTGTGTTCGTGTGACTGTGTTTGTAGGTGTTTAAGTATCAGAGAAATCAGTATGTATCTATGTACAAGTGTGGCTGCATGTGTAAGTGTGTTTTGTGTGTGTATCCACGTGTTTGTTTGTGTAAGTCTGTCTGTGTAACTAGGTACCTGTGTGTGTGTGTAAGTCTGTCTGTGTTCTGTGTGTAAGTTTGTCTGTGTGTGTCCCTGTGTTTGTGTGTGTAAGTCTGTCTGTTTGACTGTGCATGTGTGTGTGTATTAGTGTGAGTATGTAAGTTTAGACGTCTAAGCATCACAGAAATCTGTATGTGTGTAAGTTTGTCTGTTTGACTTTGTGTGTGTGTCTGTGTATGTATTTGTGTGGTCCAAGTGTGACTGTGAATGTTTATGTAGGTGTCTAAGTATCGCATAAATCTGTGTGTGTGTGCAGGTCTGTCTTTTTGACTATGTGTGTGTCTCTGTGTATGTATTTGTGTGTGTGTGTGGCTGTGAATGTGTATATAGGTGTCTTAGTATCACAGAAATCTATGTGTTGAAATTTGTCTTTGTAAGTTTGACTGTTTTTGTGTGTGACTTGGCGTATGCATTTGTGTATGTATATGTTGTACTGCTGTGATTCACTCACCCTGCACATTATTGTCTGTGATATATACACATATATATCACAGACAATAATGTGCAGGGTGAGTGAATCACAGCAGTACAACACATACATACACAAATGCATACGCCAAGTCACGTGTGTACATATATAATTTTCACACATTGAAAAATGAATGTGGCCCACGCACACATACAATTCTGGTTAAATGGCCCTCTTCCGAAAAAACTTGGACACCCCTGCTCTACAGTCACAGTGAAAACAATGTTTGGGTGATACAGTGCCTTTAATTCATGCTTTTGCTGGCAATTCCATTAGCACAGAGCACAGATCATTTTTTTTTAAATCATGTTTCATTATCTATATTGATATTATATGAAAATGTTGGGGTGTCAAGCGTCCCTTTAAACATATTCAATTACCAGAAGTCATAGAAAAGGAGAAAAATATAAAAAAGGAAAATAAAATACCTTCTGACAACCAAGTTTCTCAAAGTACAAGTGTTATTTATTTTTTTACGGAGATTGAACAAATTTTGAAGAATTTATGTAACATCAATAAAAAATATCCAAACAACATGTACAAACCATTAAACAATCTATTCACAGATTTTTTTTTAAATAAATTCACCCAAATGCATCACTACAGCATGACTTTTAAAAATCAAAAACATTTTGTACAAAATTTAAGGACATTCTGTAAAACACTGCAGATTGGAGCATTTATTTAATTGGTCAACGCATTTCACAATCAATTTTTTTTTTCTTTTAAATTATCAAGTACAAAATGTGTAACATTATACTTTATAAATAAACCCCAGTTTCCAATCCTATGATAATAATGACAGAGAAGGAGCCTACATTATAATGGGGATAAAAATTAGTGTGTCATGTTCTCATTGTACAGTTATTTTAGTTTTTTTTTCTTCATTCCTGTGTAATCATTCGCTGGCTGCAAGGTGAACCATTCCACGGAGAGGAACTAGTAAGAGGGAGAGATGAACCTAATTACTGAATAAGTCATGGGAATATCAAGTATGTGATGTGGGTTTGTCTTAAAACTTCGACCCTACAGGTATGCAAGGACTTTATCATCCATTCTCCCCTGCCACCCTCATACATGCATTATGGGATGTTTACGCGAAATTGTGAATATTTAATTTTATTTAATAATCTAGGTTTCACAATCATTTATTTGGAAAGATTCCATGAACTAGCCCTAGCAGGAGACTAATTTTCTGAGTGGTGAATAGGGAGGTGGTCATTTTCTCAAATTTAGCCTCCTCCGTAATCTGCAATGTTAGAGTCGGACATAATCTAGTAGCTATTAGTCCACCATAGCCTTACAAGATGGCTACTTCCTGTTAAAGGTCGTGGAGGATTGTAGTTACTTTTAGGGTTAGACATCAACATGGGTAAAGGATAGAGTAACCAGCCATAATATTATTTCATGCGAACTCCATCTGAGTGGCCAAAATGCAGAGAAGCGATCCTCAACCTAGTGTGTTAAAACAGGGCTTAAAGGACAACTGTAGCACAAAATTTACTTATCTTTAATTAAAAGATTGTATACAGTGTAGATGGTTTATAATATCGTTCTCTCAGGGGGCAGACATGTTGGTTAGAATCTTTACTCCATATCGTTCTCTCAGGGGGCAGACATGTGTGGTTAGCATCTTTACTCCATATCGTTCTCTCAGGAAGCAGACATGTTGGTTAGAATCTTTACTCCATATCGCTCTCTCAGGAGGCGGACATGTTGGTTAGAATCTTTACTCCTTATCGCTCTCTCAGGAGGCGGACATGTTGGTTAGAATCTTTACTCCATAAAGCTCTCTCAGGGGGCAGACATGTTGGTTAGAATCTTTACTGCATATAGTTCTCTCAGGGGGCAGACATGTTGATTAGAATCTTTACTCCTTATCGCTCTCTCAGGAGGCGGACATGTTGGTTAGAATCTTTACTCCATATCGTTCTCTCAGGCGGCGGACATGTTGGTTAGAATCTTTACTCCATATCGTTCTCTCAGGGGGCAGACATGTTGGTTAGAATCTTTACTCCATATCGTTCTCTCAGGCGGCGGACATGTTGGTTAGAATCTTTACTCCATATTGTTCTATCAGGGGGCAGACATGTTGGTTAGAATCTTTACTCCATATAGTTCTCTCGGGGGGCAGACATGTTGGTTAGAATCTTTACTCCATATCGTTCTCTCAGGGAGCGGACATGTTGGTTAGAATCTTTACTCCATATAGTTCTCTCAGGAGGCAGACATGTTGGTTAGAATCTTTACTCCATATAGTTCTCTCAGGAGGCAGACATGTTGGTTAGAATCTTTACTCCATATCGTTCTCAGGGAGCGGACATGTTGGTTAGAATCTTTACTCCATATAGTTCTCTCAGGAGGCAGACATGTTGGTTAGAATCTTTACTCCATATCGTTCTCTCAAGGGGCAGACATGTTGGTTAGAATCTTTACTCCATATAGTTCTCTCAGGAGGCAGACATGTTGGTTAGAATCTTTACTCCATATCGTTCTCACAGGGGGCAGACATGTCGGTTAGAATCTTTACTCCATATAGTTCTCTCAGGGGGCAGACATGTTGGTTAGAGTCTTTACTCCATATCGTTCTCACAGGGGGCAGACATGTCGGTTAGAATCTTTACTCCATATAGTTCTCTCAGGGGGCAGACATGTTGGTTAGAATCTTTACTCCATATAGGTCTCTCAGGAGGCAGACATGTTGGTTAGAATCTTTACTCCATATAGTTCTCTCAGGAGGCAGACATGTTGGTTACAATCTTGGGCCAGATCTTCACTCACCTTGGTTCAGATGAAGAAAGATCTGAAAGATCAAAGATTTTAAACAAAATGTCTTCCTCCTGGTGGAGCTACATGGAGTAAAGATGGCTCAATAAGGTACTTTATTTGTATTCTTTCATTAAAGCATTTCTATATAACATGCCTGCACTTTAATTTTTCAATTAAACAGAACTTCATTTTTTTTTTTTGCTACAGATGTCCTTTAATAAATTGAGAAGCTAGCCTCGTTAGTTTTAGGAGGAAGGGAAATGTTATTTCCCTACGATTCTTTTTAAACCAAAGATGTTAGGAGCCCTGGCTCCTGGAATTGGTCACGCCTCCTACATTAATGTCCTTTAAACAATCGGACCCTGCTGAATAAAAAAAAAAATCACAACTTTACCAAAACAAATTACTCTGGCAGCCGTCCCCCAAGGCTGGTAACATCTAGTTAACATTTCACAATTTCATTTTGAGAGTTCAAGGCCTGTGAAAAAGGGGAGGTCGATTGGATAGGGCCTGTAAGGAGTTTGCAACTGCAGGGAAATGAATTATTCAAACATTTAAAATCGTGGTACTTCCACAGACATCCATGTAACGCAATCAAAAAAAAAAAATAAAAAAAAGTTGGGAGCCACGACTACCGGGATTTGTCAAGCTTGATTTACAGGGTTTTTCTTTCTACTGTACAAGAAAATGTACAATTCTGTGAACTTCCAATGTTGGCCTGGGTAGGGATGGAGATTGTCACCAGTATCTCTTGCCGGTATACAATACGATGGAAAACTTAAAAAGAGTGGATCTTCCACATTGTCAAGTGTGCAAATTAACGCATAATAGGAGCCAGCACTCTAAGGCGGAACATGCATAACACATGACTTGAAACCCACCCCCTGAGTGGCAATTTGTTTAGAAAAAGACACGTAAATAGGCAATTTAATGTCGAACGTATGGCAAAGTTTGAAAAAAAGTCCACATTCTTCTGGGTCACGGGGGGAGTTTTTCCAGGATTGGCCATGGATCAGTCGCAGGATCCATCTTTCCAGCCGTCCCGCCACCTCTCGTCCACTTTGGAACAATCGAACTCCGTCTTCCCCAGCTTCCGGTTCACATCGTTGTGGAGCATGCACATCCACTGCGACAGCCTGGTGCGGCTGCTGGTGTCAGGCTGATCGGTTGCGAGTCTGCCACACAAAAATGAGATTGTTAGCTGGGGTTATAATGTGTGGTCCAGGCTACGGCAAACATGCAATCCACGGCGTGCAAATGCACATTAGTGGCACAATTAGCTGGACATCGTCCCGTTCCTACGCTCACCCGGGCAAGACGGGGCAGTCTTGGGTGATGACCCAAAAATGGGTGGGCAGGTTTGAAAAGTGAGCAGAACCGTAAATAAAATGGATTTGGCCATTCTGAAAGATAGGTGGAGCTAAAAACCTCACGCACCACTGGACAAGAAAGCTTTGGCTCGGAGGCACACCAAATAAGCTATGAAACCCAGGGAAGGAGAAATGATGCAGTATGCCCATTGTGCCCAATTAAAAATTACCGGAAGGCCAAATTGATAAAAAAAAAAAAGTGATAAAAACCTGCCGATGCCATGTGTTAAAGTAAGGTACTATATGACAGAAGAGAGAAACTATAGATTGGCTCTTAAACTCAAGCTATTCAATGTATCATCAAAGAGATCTTGATGGTAAGGCTACTGGTAGTTAGACTAGGCTTGAAGCTTTAGCAATGATGTTGCAAGTGTTATAGTTAGTGTTATAGGTAGTGGGATTTTTAGCAGAGACATACCTCTCTCTCAGGTCCTCTGCACATTCGTAACAAGGGTAGAACTTGGAAAACAGGTTGATGAAGCTCTTCATCTCATGCTTCTGTGAGTTTGTAGGCTGATCAGGGTAATAAGCTGCCATCGTATGTAAAAAGGACCATGTGCTTCTGCCAAGCTCTTCCCTGTCCAAAGGGCATTCAGGGGGCAACACCTTATCTTCAATGTCAACATCCTACAAAGCAAAAGTGCACTCATTCATATTGTCAGGATATAGATTTCTATAGGGATATGTCAGTCCAGGGGATGCATCAGCCCGCCTCCTAGAGGTCGGTCCAGGGGATGCATCAGCCCGCCTCCTAGAGGTCGGTCCAGGGGATGCATCAGCCCGCCTCCTAGAGGTCGGTCCAGGGGATGCATCAGCCCGCCTCCTAGAGGTCGGTCCAGGGGATGCATCAGCCCGCCTCCTAGAGGTCGGTCCAGGGGATGCATCAGCCCGCCTCCTAGAGGTCGGTCCAGGGGATGCATCAACTAGTCTCTTAGATGTCAGTCCTGTGAATGCAGTAGCTAGTTTCCTATATGCCAGTCCTAGAGAAGCATTAACTAGTCTCCCATAGAATGCCAGTCCTGGAGACGAATTAACTAGTCTACCGTTGTAGCATGCCAGTCCTGGAGACGAATTAATTCGTCTACCGTTGTAGCATGCCAGTAATGGGGACGCATTAACTACTCTCCCGTAGCATGCCAGTCCTGGGAACGCATTAACTAGTCTCCCGTAGCATGCCAGTCCTGGGGACGCATTAACTACTCTCCCGTAGCATGCCAGTAATGGGGACGCATTAACTACTCTCCCGTAGCATGCCAGTAATGGGGACGCATTAACTAGTCTCCCATAGCATGCCAGTCCTGGGGACGCATTAACTACTCTCCCGTAGCGTGCCAGTCCTGGGAACGCATTAACTAGTCTCCCGTAGCGTGCCAGTCCTAGGGATGCATTAACTACTCTCCCATAGCGTGCCAGTCCTGGGGACGCATTAACTAGTCTCCCGTAGCATGCCAGTCCTGGGAACGCATTAACTACTCTCCCATAGCGTGCCAGTCCTGGGAACGCATTAACTAGTCTCTCGTAGCGTGCCAGTCCTAGGGATGCATTAACTACTCTCCCATAGCGTGCCAGTCCTGGGGACGCATTAACTAGTGTCCCGTAGCATGCCAGTCCTGGGGACGCATTAACTAGTCTCCCATAGCATGCCAGTCCTGGGGACGCATTAACTAGTCTACCATAGCGTGCCAGTCCTGGGGACGCATTAACTAGTCTCCCATAGCATGCCAGTCCTGGGGGTGCATTAACGAGTCCTCAGCATCTTCTAACTAGTCCTCAGCATATTCTAACTAGTCCTCAGCATATTCTAACTAGTCCTCAGCATATTCTAACTAGTCCTCAGCATATTCTAACTAGTCTCCATGGTTCCAGGTGAAATACTCGTGGAGCAGCTAATTAACTCCTATAACGTCCCTGTCATGTCTCCCCCTACAGGTGACAGACACCCCCCCCCGAGAAACACCTGGCCTTAACAGGCCCCCCAGCCCCCGCCTAACCTGGGCGGCCGAGCCCTGCATCTTCTGCTGCCTCATCCAGCTCTTGAAGTCCATACAGGCCCGGCATGGCTTTTTAGAAGCCCCCTCCTCTCCTCCTTCTGGCTTCATCCCCGGTATAGGGATCGGAAAGCCGCTGAGAGGATTCGGGGTTTGCCGGTCACTGGGCGCCGCCATGTTGAGAGAAGCAGTGCATTCTGGGAGCGGCCACTGGTGCGAACGTTCCAAGTGCTGGGCGTTGGGTGGAGCAGCATGGCGTCTGTGAATGTCACATGACATCACATGATAACACAGGGTGTTTATATGTTGCTTCCAAACACTATTGTTTTCATTTTATTATTTGTAATTATCATGATCATATTTAATAGCAACAATAATAACAATTATTTAATAATAATAACAACCATGTTACTTCTATTGGCAAACAATATCACCCACTGTAACTTTTCTCTGGCATTAAAGGGGCTCTGTCATCTGAACACTGCTTGTGACTGTAGAGAATAAAA
The DNA here is from genome assembly GCA_036172795.1 of Pelodytes ibericus. Classification (NCBI taxonomy): domain Eukaryota; kingdom Metazoa; phylum Chordata; class Amphibia; order Anura; family Pelodytidae; genus Pelodytes; species Pelodytes ibericus. The sequence continues at coordinate 9,989,239 of CM069860.1, read as the reverse complement.
TATATATATACATTGTATTAGCAGAAATGTGAGCAAATGCTTACATTCAGAGAAAATGTGTTTTACATGTGTCTGTGGAGTCTCCTGCTTATGACATCACCTGTGACATGATATGCAAATTACACATTTCCCATTGAAAAGCAGTTCATTTGCATACCGTGCCACAGGTGATGTCACAGCCACCGCTATTTAGGGGGTACAGCCATTAAGGGGTTCTGGTGGGCCTGCAGTCTGAGGTTCACCTTATTTTCAAGCAAATATGGAAGGTTTCATAATGTGGCACTGGTCAAGTATCCACTAACACTATCCTATAGGCAGACACCCAGACCATTTTGTTCTGTGCGATGTCATAGACGGGAGACTCCACAGACACACCTATCTCCTAATTTAGGCATTCACTTGCAAATTTTGCGAACACAATGTACCATTTTTAAATCATTTCTTAATCTCTACCGTCACAGTAAAAACTCTGTTTAGGTGATATTCCCTTTAAACCCAGCTTAGACACACAAATGAGGACATTACTCTCTCTCTCCAACTAACTGGGACTATTGCATTGGAGATAACCTTAGGCTTCTTCCTCCATATTTAAACCCATAAGGCTGATTGAGTGTCATGGGATATGCAGTTCCCAAACACCTAGGTTAACCATCATTGCTTCAAGCTGAATAGTGACTTGTATAATACTAAATGGTCTGCAGAGGGCAGTAATGTATTGTCTAAGAGTAGTTACTGCTTATCCGGCAAATCTGCCTTAGCATTCTAGCATTATCTTGGGACTATTTCATTTGCTGATTTTTCTTTTGCAAATCACAACTTATTTATTTATTTTTTAAAGAGAATAAAACAAAGCTCCTGTTTACATTGTTAGAAGAGGTGGCCAGTTATTCCGAGAGCCAGATGCCCAATTAGATACAATTACTTGACGTGCTTCTCCTAATTATCTCTTAGCTCCGTCCTAATTATTGTAAGATTGCCTTTTAGCAAACATAGATGCCACATTGCATAAAATGTAATAAGAAAAGATCAATTATGCAATTACAGGTGTTTTGAATGTGTCTGTGGAGTCTCTGCTTATGACATCACCTGTGCTTAGTTGCCAACCCCGGCCATGTTTCCAGGGACACATATTTGTTCCACATGCTGCAGAAAGAGCATGCAAAGTGCAGCCCAGCAGTATGTACGATGGATATACGCACAGACACAATCCAATTAATTAATCAGGGTGGAGATCTCATAGAACCTACCATGATTAATTAATTGGATGGTGTCTGTGTGTATATCCATCCTACATACTGCCGGGCTGCACTTTGCATGCTCTTTCAGCAGCATGTGGAACACATATGTGTCCCTGGAAACATGGCCATTGTTGGCAACTATGCCTGTGGCTTGATATGCAAATTACACCTTTCCATCAAAAACCAGTCCATTTGCATATCGAACCACAGGTGATGTCATAAGCAGTAGACTCCACAGACACATTTAAAACACATTTTGCTCCTAATTTAGGAATTTGCTTGCATTTCTCCTAACACAATGTATAGATCATTTTCAATAATTTCTTTATTCTCTACATGCCCAGTAAAACAATGTTTAGGTGATACTGTCCCTTTAACACCGACAACATCTCCCTAAATCTAAATGGTTCATATTAAAGCAGTTTTTTTTGTGTGGAGGAGCTACAAACAAGCATGGATGTGAATGGAGGCTGTAGTTACACAAGAAACAAATGTTGGGTGATATATGAAAAATGCTTGCAAAAAATCTGTCTGATTCCCCAAAACTTAGCCAAATGCCCTATTGACCCGTCCTATACTACGGCTCCCATGACCCTTTAGGCAGGCTGTGGTATGGTAGGTCTGGCTGGCAGAGAATGATGGGAGATGGAGCACAGCTATAACTTGATAGGTACTGGTTGAGTGGCACATCATATAACTGGTAGGAACATGACCCGTTGCAAATCACATAACACTAAGCTATAATTAGATGCAGATCTAAGAATGGAGGTGGAGTGGACTACAAAATGCCTCTTTTCAAGGGTAGAAAAATATTGTTTATAGCAGGTATAATTTTGCTCTTTGATGTTTTTTTGTTTGTTTTATTATCATTTACTATACTGACATGCAATTAAATGCAATTTAATATTTGTTTTCCATTTACATATTACCCATACAGCGCTGTGCCAACTATTGCAGACATATTATAAGTTAAATAATTAAACAAATGCATGTGTTGGGAAATATCTGTATTCTACACCTGTTAAATTACTCACAAATATCAGGTCTGCAGCTTCTCCTGTTCCTCCTACTCAGCTCCCAGCATTTCGCTGACGTTTTGGTGAAAGAAAAAAAAAAAAAGGATTTGGGCTTTATTTTAAAACAATTTATCCCAAATGATGACTATACTTGCAATGTGTCTGAACGTATTCAGCTGCAGGATTTTCCACCATGCATACAGCTAGGATTGCCAGGTCAGCCAGTGTTGTGCTAAACATATAATCTTTAACTGCAGCATTTAGAATGAAGGGGTGGCTAGGGTGAACCATTTAATTAATCAAGAAGTGGGTCCCAGAGGAATTAACTGGATTGATTTAATTGATTTCCACTTAACAGGGCAGCATGTAAAAATGAAATGTGTTACTCACAAAAATGGCCACCATCAGAAATTTCAGGGCCCCTTATAGAAATCCCCCCCCCCCCTTGTCCCTGCATCTGCCTCTTGCCCCCCTATTCTCCCAAAGTCATTTAAATGCACCCCAGGACATGCCCCATCACCCAGATTGCACATCCAAGACGTACTCCATTAATATGCCCCAGCCAGTATGCCCATTAATATGCCACTGTTTTCCCACTAATTTGCCTCCGCCAGTTTAGTCATTAATATGCCACTGTTTTCCCATTAATTTTCTACAGTGAGTTTGCCTATTAATATACCACTGTTTACCAATTAATGTGCTACAGCCAGGATGCCCATTAATTTGACATTATTTCCCCATTAATATGCCACAGCCAGGATGCCCATTAATATTCCACTCTTTGCCCATGAAAATGACACTCTTTGCCTATTAATATGCCACAGCCAGTATGCCCATTAATATGCCACTCTATGACCATTAACATGCCACTCTATGCCCATTAACATGCCACAGCCAGTATGCCCATTAATATGCCACAGCCAGGATGCCCATTAATATTCCACTCTTTGCCCATGAAAATGACACTCTTTGCCTATTAATATGCCACAGCCAGTATGCCCATTAATATGCCACTCTATGACCATTAACATGCCACTCTATGCCCATTAACATGCCACAGCCAGTATGCCCATTCATATGCCACAGCCAGTACCTCCCTCCTGTGCGAGAGACAGCATCCCTCCATGCTGCCTCTCTTGCGGTCCCTGCGCACTCATCTGAAGTTTGAGTACCGGAAGGTCACGTGACCCCTGGTGTCTCTGCCGTTGGGGCCCGCCGTGTGTCGCCTGTCAACCATTGATGGTGGAACTGCCGAACATACAGCTGTATGCATGGAATCAGAAGGAGGAAGAGTTAAGGTGAGAAAACAGTAGCACTGCAGAAAATGTGTTTAAGATGGATGACTGTTTAGGGCACAAGGAATAAATCAGTTCATAATATTATTCTTTTCCTCGTGGCCTTAATTGGTAAGAGTGGAAATATAAGTGGCAGCACGTTATAAAAGATATCTGGCCGCTGATATAACCTCATTTTTGGTGTCTAGTAGACCGGTGATACTATATATAAAATCATATTACCCTGGGGGGGAGGTATGAGGAAATGTTTATTTTATGTAAATTCCAGCTGCGCTGGCTAATATACTGACCTAATTAAACATTCCTCTTTCTGGTTCTCTTACAAAACTGTCAGGGCACTAAAAATGTGTCTCTTGCCTGGAGGGGCAGCAATTCATTCAATGTGTTGGATATTTGGAGAACTGACTTGCACTTCTTGTTATGTCCTCGATTGTGCTTTATAGGAGAGCCGGAGTGAGAGTGCTGCTCGGGGAGTGTGGGTTATAGGAGAGCCGGAGTGAGAGTGCTGCTCAGGGAGTGTGGGTAATAGGAGAGCCAGAGTGAGAGTGCTCCTCGGGGAGTGTGGGTTATAGGAGAGCCGGAGTGAGAGTGCTGCTCGGGGAGTGTGGGTTATAGGAGAGCCGGAGTGAGAGTGCTGCTCGGGGAGTGTGGGTTATAGGAGAGCCGGAGTGAGAGTGCTGCTCAGGGAGTGTGGGTAATAGGAGAGCCAGAGTGAGAGTGCTCCTCGGGGAGTGTGGGTTATAGGAGAGCCGGAGTGAGAGTGCTGCTCGGGGAGTGTGGGTTATGGGAGAGCCGGAGTGAGAGTGCTGCTCAGGGAGTGTGGGTAATAGGAGAGTAGGACTGAGTGTGCTCCTCGGGGAGTGTGGGTTATAGGAGAGCCGGAGTGAGAGTGCTGCTCGGGGAGTGTGGGTTATAGGAGAGCCGGAGTGAGAGTGCTGCTCGGGGAGTGTGGGTTATAGGAGAGCCGGAGTGAGAGTGCTGCTCAGGGAGTGTGGGTAATAGGAGAGCCGGAGTGAGAGTGCTGCTCAGGGAGTGTGGGTAATAGGAGAGTAGGACTGAGTGTGCTCCTCGGGGAGTGTGGGTTATAGGAGAGCCGGAGTGAGAGTGCTGCTCGGGGAGTGTGGGTTATAGGAGAGCCGGAGTGAGAGTGCTGCTCGGGGAGTGTGGGTTATAGGAGAGCCGGAGTGAGAGTACTGCTCGGGGAGTGTGGGTTATAGGAGAGCCGGAGTGAGAGTGTGCTTTATAGGAGAGCCGGAGTGAGAGTGCTGCTCGGGGAGTGTGGGTTATAGGAGAACTGGAGTGAGAGTGCTGCTCGGGGAGTGCGGGTTATAGGAGAGTAGGAGTGAGAGTGCTGCTAGGGGAGTGTGGGTAATAGGAGAGTAGGAGTGAGAGTGCTGCTAGGGAGTGTGGGTTATAGGGGAGCTGGAGTGAGAGTGCTGCTCGGGGAGTGTGGGTTATAGGAGAGTAGGAGTGAGAGTGCTGCTAGGCAGTGTGGGTAATAGGAGAGCCGGAGTGAGAGTGCTGCTTGGGGAGTGTGGGTTATGGGAGAGCCGGAGTGAGAGTGCTGCTCGGGGAGTGTGGGTTATAGGAGAGCCGGAGTGAGAGTGCTGCTCAGGGAGTGTGGGTAATAGGAGAGTAGGACTGAGTGTGCTCCTCGGGGAGTGTGGGTTATAGGAGAGCCGGAGTGAGAGTGCTGCTCGGGGAGTGTGGGTTATAGGAGAGCCGGAGTGAGAGTGCTGCTCGGGGAGTGTGGGTTATAGGAGAGCCGGAGTGAGAGTGCTGCTCGGGGAGTGTGGGTTATAGGAGAGCCGGAGTGAGAGTGCTGCTCGGGGAGTGTGGGTTATAGGAGAGCCGGAGTGAGAGTGTGCTTTATAGGAGAGCCGGAGTGAGAGTGCTGCTCGGGGAGTGTGGGTTATAGGAGAGCTGGAGTGAGAGTACTGCTCGGGGAGTGCGGGTTATAGGAGAGTAGGAGTGAGAGTGCTGTTAGGGGAGTGTGGGTAATAGGAGAGTAGGAGTGAGAGTGCTGCTAGGGAGTGTGGGTTATAGGGGAGCTGGAGTGAGAGTGCTGCTCGGGGAGTGTGGGTTATAGGAGAGTAGGAGTGAGAGTGCTGCTAGGCAGTGTGGGTAATAGGAGAGCCGGAGTGAGAGTGCTGCTTGGGGAGTGTGGGTTATGGGAGAGCCGGAGTGAGAGTGCTGCTCGGGGAGTGTGGGTTATGGGAGAGTAGGACTGAGTGTGCTCCTCGGGGAGTGTGGGTTATAGGAGAGCTGGAGTGAGAGTGCTCCTCGGGGAGTGTGGGTTATAGGAGAGTAGGAGTGAGAGTGCTGCTCGGGGAGTGTGGGTTATAGAAGAGTAGGAGTGAGAGTGCTGCTAGGGAGTGTGGGTAATAGGAGAGTAGGAGTGAGAGTGCAGCTCGGGGAGTGTGGGTAATAGGAGAGTAGGAGTGAGAGTGCTGCTTGGGGAGTGTGGGTTATAGGAGAGTAGGCGTGAGAGTGCTGCTTGGGGAGTGTGGGTTATAGGAGAGTAGGAGTGAGAGTGCTGCTCGGGGAGTGTGGATTATAGGAGAGTAGGAGTGAGAGTGCTGCTCGGGGAATGTGGATTATAGGAGAGTAGGAGTGAGAGTGCTGCTCGGGGAGTGTGGATTATAGGAGAGTAGGAGTGAGAGTGCTGCTCGGGGAGTGTGGGTTATAGGAGAGCCGGAGTGAGAGTGCTGCTAGGCAGTGTGGGTAATAGGAGAGTTGGAGTGAGAGTGCTGCTAGGGAGTGTGGGTTATAGGAGAGCCGGAGTGAGAGTGCTGCTCGGGGAGTGTGGGTTATAGGAGAGCCGGAGTGAGAGTGCTGCTAGGCAGTGTGGGTAATAGGAGAGTAGGAGTGAGAGTGCTGCAATGGAGTGTGGGTTATAGGAGAGCCGGAGTGAGAGTGCTGCTCGGGGAGTGTGGGTTATAGGAGAGCCGGAGTGAGAGTGCTGCTAGGCAGTGTGGGTAATAGGAGAGTAGGAGTGAGAGTGCTGCTAGGGAGTGTGGGTAATTTGAGAGTAGGAGAGAGTGCTGCTCGGGGAGTGTGGATTATAGGAGAGTAGGAGTGAGAGTGCTGCTAGGCAGTGTGGGTAATAGGAGAGTAGGAGTGAGAGTGCTGCTCGGGGAGTGTGGATTATAGGAGAGTAGGAGTGAGAGTGCTGCTCGGGGAGTGTGGATTATAGGAGAGTAGGAGTGAGAGTGCTGCTCGGGGAGTGTGGGTTATAGGAGAGTAGGAGTGAGAGTGCTGCTAGGGAGTGTGGGTAATTTGAGAGTAGGAGAGAGTGCTGCTCGGGGAGTGTGGGTTATAGGAGAGTAGGAGTGAGAGTGCTGCTCGGGGAGTGTGGGTAATAGGAGAGTAGGAGTGAGAGTGCTGCTCAGGGAGTGTGGGTAATAGGAGAGTAGGAGTGAGAGTGCTGCTCGGGGAGTGTGGGTAATAGGAGAGTAGGAGTGAGAGTGCTGCTAGGGAGTGTGGGTTATAGGAGAGTAGGAGTGAGAGTGCTCCTCGGGGAGTGTGGGTTATAGGAGAGTAGGAGTGAGAGTGCTGCAAGGGAGTGTGGGTTATAGGAGAGTAGGAGTGAGAGTGCTCCTCGGGGAGTGTGGGTTATAGAAGAGTAGGAGTGAGAGTGCTGCTCGGGGAGTGTGGGTTATAGGAGAGTAGGAGTGAGAGTGCTGCTCGGGGAGTGTGGATTATAGGAGAGTAGGAGTGAGAGTGCTGCTCGGGGAGTGTGGGTTATAGGAGAGCCGGAGTGAGAGTGCTGCTAGGCAGTGTGGGTAATAGGAGAGTTGGAGTGAGAGTGCTGCTAGGGAGTGTGGGTTATAGGAGAGCCGGAGTGAGAGTGCTGCTCGGGGAGTGTGGGTTATAGGAGAGCCGGAGTGAGAGTGCTGCTAGGCAGTGTGGGTAATAGGAGAGTAGGAGTGAGAGTGCTGCTAGGGAGTGTGGGTAATTTGAGAGTAGGAGAGAGTGCTGCTCGGGGAGTGTGGATTATAGGAGAGTAGGAGTGAGAGTGCTGCTAGGCAGTGTGGGTAATAGGAGAGTAGGAGT